>DWAP01003327.1:0-12192 GCA_018230625.1 Heliconius eleuchia
AAATACCAGAACCTTTGTCTTACTCGCATTCAGGCTTAGACCATTATTTTCACACTCTTCTTTCAGAGTCACCACTCTGTCTGCGGAAAGATTATTAAATTTTAAATAAAATCAGTCTCCGGAGAGAGGATCGAATTCACAACTATCGTGTCAGATTTCCCATTGTGCCACGACGTGCACAATATAGAACGTGCATAATATAGAAGTAAATAATTATCAAATGCTAGTACTTGAGCATAGTTTAATTTTTTGTAAAAAAAAATATAATTTAATTGATACTTGCTTTAAATGCCTTGCTTGCAAAAAAAATTGAAATTACATAACTGCTTTCTAATTTACGAGTACCAACTTCGCCTTCCTTCACAATGATAACGTATCAAATTTATTATCAAAAGAAGTTTTAAAGTAAAATGTAAAAAGCTATAAAGGCTGGCAAATGAGGCGGCGTCAAATGAGTGGCAAAGGTCCCTTTAATTAATAGAGAACTGTTTGTCCGAGTAATACTGGCTTCCTCTAATTAATCCACCCTCTGAACTGATTCGAAATGTCTTTCTCTCTCTCTCTCTATCTGATTTTTTTACAACAGATATTATAGTAAACTTAAAATGCTTCACGTGGTTTTTTTTTATTTAGTTTCACGATGTATAACGCGGGGTTAAGATACTGGGCCAGTAGTGTTAAGTTAGTCAGTTCCCCACTTTCCACTGAATTTTTGGGACAGCGTTTTATCTTGTTATCAGGGCGGTGAAAGAAAAATGATTCATTCCCCCGATAGAGAATCAAATCCACAATCATCAAGCTTAGAGCCAGACGGTGTGCTGCTGCGCCACAATGGCGTCGTACAATATAATAGTCATTATGGTTCAACTGAATACTTAAACTGAAAATTGAAAAATATTCAATTTTCAATCGTTTTTTTATCTTTTACTAGCGGGACAATGTTATATGAGTATAATTAAAATATACAACGGGAACAAATAAACAACCACCGCATGGACAGCTAGACACTGCCACTGCACTTTTTTATATTTACGTTGTATTCCGCATATAGTTTTGGGTTAAATAGAAGGAACCTAGTGCTAAAATTCTCCGTTTCCGACAGACGGGTGAAATTTAACGCCGCATTACTAGAACGAGGAAATGCAAATATTTAATACGTAATTCCATCGGGTGGGAACGGCACTCACAACCGTCGAGTTTACAGTAGCACGCTTATACCCTTGAACCACGACAGCCTATTATATATTAATTTTCAAGAAAACAAAAACTAGAAACCTCACATACCAACAATATCATTTACAATTCCAGAACAAAACAAAAAGTTCTCATTAAATTCAAAGAAGCATTTTAAAGCTGGTAGTTTCGTATATTTTAGTCGATTCCGGCCTACGGCGCAGTGAGATGCAATCTATAGATACGTATATATCTATCTTTATATATTATCCTCTGAACTTCAGCAGTGTCGTGTAGAGCGCGGCGGGAGACGCACGTTCCCAGTTACTAGTGGTTTAAGCTTTTAAGGTTCGTGGAATTTTAATAAGTGGCTAAATTATGTTGGAAAATGACAGCTTAGATTTTGTATTTGATTTGTTTATTCTGTGGTATGTAGAGTTTTTTTATTTTGGAAATGGGAAATTAGGTTTTTGTTTTAGTTTTTTTTATGACAGTCGTGGTTTTTTAAGGGATGTATTTTAACAATAATTTATTTATTAGTTACAAAAGTAATTTATTCATAATTGAGTAAAAAAATAACGTAATCGTCCAGATTTTTTTAGAAAGTGGGAGAACGAAAGTGTCTAAATGAGAAAAGAGTGTCTTGAAACTAGGTTCCCAGGTTCCCCCTGCCCATCCTGCTAAGTACGGGATACCGCGTGAAGCTAAAAAACGTAAACGTTATTAAAAATATTTAATTTAACTGTAGACTTGTACTTGATGTGCTTTGCCGGTGCTTTACACGTGAGTCGAGATACATAAAGATAATTTTTAAAGAGCTACGTTAGGAAATCGTGTTTGATGTGAAAGCGCACGTGGACTATAAATATTTTTATACTATATCTGAGAAGAGCATTATTTTATTATTATTTTAATGGCAAAATTAATATTTTTTATTGTACAAAATCTCAATTTTCCAAACGAAATTAATGATTAATTTCGCTCTACAATGAAAGAAGGATAAAAGAAAATCGTCCAGACAGCACTAAAGGTGAAGTTCTAAGCTGCCATAAGTGTCACCTGAGCTCTACTAGATACTATATGAACTGACTTTTCAAGTGAAAAGAGCGAAACATTCGTTAATTTCGACGTTCCTCCATGTTCTTTGATTAAAAATTTACAACAAAACCTTACTAGCGTGGTCGTGTTCATTTTGTTTTAAAATATTCATATTTAAATTTTAATTATGACATGTTAATTTACATTTGTCTTACTTTTAATCTGTATCCGTTTTTTATTATTATTTTTTATCTTGAAACACATGTACTGTTTCATTTTATCGTTAAATTTAAAGAAAAATTATTGTATGGCTACTCAATCGTCTAGCCGATGATTGAACCAGATAAGTTCAAGTAGTATATAGAACTCTTCCTTTAATAAGCTGTCAGATTCGAGATTCAGATGATATTAGAAAATTTTTTTTTTTTTCAAATTTCAATTTCACGTCTAAAGTCCAAGTAACGAATGCAGTTCACTACAAAATATGTCAATGAAATATTTAGTTTAATTTATATTTCAATTTCTTCACTCTGGTGTTGAAACAAAGCTCAATAGTGAGTTCCGCCACTCAACACCCAATGTCTCCTGAATTCAGAGGAAATTGAGGTACAAAATGTGGTAATACCAGGTTCCCTCAGCCTACCCTGCTGAGTGTAGGATACAGCGTGAACCTGATTTGACTTGATTTCATATTTTACGTAATATACAAAACAGTACTTACAATCATGTTTCATTTATTTTTTATTAATATTTCTCCATAATTCATCCAAATGGAAAATAATGAAATTGTTGGAAAATAATGAATTGATCATTTTATTTCACTCGGCACTCAACATGCAATGCTTTAAGAATTAGGTGGAAAATGGGAAACGGAAGTTCCTTAATGGGATCGGAGTTTCTTAACACTAGGTTCCCAAGTTCCCTTTGCTTAACTTGCTATGAGCGAGAAGCTAAAATAAAAAGTAAGCTTCTTAGTATCGTATCGCTGTGAGTTACCGTCCTAGTTTACTTTAATCCCTGGACGCTATAAAAGTACAGTTGGTTAAGTCTATAATACTACATATATGTTTATATTGATTTATTTCCTAAAATATTTTTTTTTATGAATATTTTTTTTAATATAAATCAAAATCCATATAAATGCATATAACAAGAGCATTTTTATAAATTAAATGATTAGTACCACTGATTACTTACGTTTTCAATATAAGATAGAAATTCTATTTTTAACTTAATGAAAGTAAGGTCCGACTAAGTAGTAAGCCAGTCGGAAGCGCACAACCATATGACTGTAACCGCAGTAATTGGTGGGTTCGATCCCCACTCGAGGAAATGATAGATGTAATGATATGGAAAAGAAAATGTTTATTTAAATTTATATTTCCATTTTATTCGCTCTGGTTTCGAGGCAAAGCTCGGCATTAGGTTCGGCCATTCATCACGCAATTTAGAATTCGGCGGAAAGTGGGGAACGGAGGATCTTAACATTAGGTTCCCTCTACTTACTTTAAGTGAAGAACAAAAAAAATATTTTTTTCAATGTGAAACAGTAGTACATGCGATTAACGCGCTTAATCAAATAAACTCTTCAGCTCTATAATATTTTCAGAACCAGCGTATATATTTTATAATATTAGTAAAAATATCAAGAAAAAATATTTTATCAACAAAATTTCGTTCGACATATTTTTAAACAAATGTAAAATCGTAATCGTACCAGGCAATCAAAGCATTCGAAAGAAATCCTCGATATTCGAAAACAAAAATTTGTGAACATGCAATGATAGGACTTACTAACAATTTAATATGAAAATTAACTTGATAGAGTCATTAGTTCTATGGAATGCCAATAAAGTGAACGAAAGAAATTTGGAGTAGGGCACGCTATGGTGTAATATACCTAATAAAAATATGCTATATACTACGCAGGTGGGCGTAGAGAACCTAGTGTAAAGACACTCTCTTTTCACTTTAAAATCAGCATAACGAAGGTATATAGGTATTATACAATACGTAAATTGCTACTTAAATGTTAAATTGAAGTAGGTAGCTTAAATATTTATTTTAGAAAACGTATAAAAAATTGTTACTAGATTTGAACCTGCGCCTCTTGAAACTATTAGTGTCAAATAACAATTCAAGAGTAAAATGGCAACAAAGGGGGGAATAACACTGTAGAAATTAAAAAATAGTACTTCTATATCTATTTCATATTTTTTTTTAGTTTTTATTGTGGGTTATTTTTTTCCCCGTTCTTTGTAAATGTAACCACTAAATATAATAATTAAATTTGATTTCGCTTCACACTGTATCTCGCATATAGCAGTCAGAGAGAAATTAGTGATAAGACACTGTTCCACGCGCTGCAAAATATTGCATGTTAAACAATGAAACTCGCCGCGCTATGTATTTTACCAGAAAGGGGAAATGAAAATACAATTAACTTGTATTGCATTTATTATCTCGAAAACGTACGAAAATTGATAAACAGAATGTGTCTACACTATGTGATTCTTTTATGCGGGACAGCGTGACACTCGTTAAATATTTTTTTTTAACATTATGTTGTATCTCACACACAATAGAGTATGCAGAGGGAACCTAGGAACCTAATGTTAAGACATTCCGTTTTCATAACGTCATTTCCGTTTCCCACTTTCGTTGTTTCGTTCTTTGTGCGTTGAGTGGCGGAACTCAACGCCGTTACCAGAACTTTGCCTCGTTACCAGAACCAAAAAATGAATCGAACCCATAACCTATCGTGCGCTTTTACCCCTGCACCACGACTGGCCTCAATTTTATACTAACTCAATTTCACTCACTCAATTTTATATATTTACATTAACTTCAGTTATTTGTTTCATATAGTTAGTTAGTTAAGGCGTCTAAATAAAGCTAGTTCTAATATAATTTTATGATTATTACTCCTTATAAAACAACGGTATAGCATCGCTTCCCTTTTTATGGATTATTTTCATTAGCACACGTTATGGTGTGAGTAAAAGTTTTTCAAGATAGAATTATCGTAAAAATTGTTTATAGATTTATATATATATTTTTTATGAATACTCTCATATAATATTTTATATTTTTGAGCCCAGTCTTGGTGCAAAGGCACGCGCTTGAATGTAAATGCGACAGGTTGTAGGTTTGGTAATGGTAATGAAATATTACATATTTTCATCGCCCTAAAGTGATAAATTGAAATTTCGTGATTCCCTCAGCCTACCCTGTGGAGTGAGATACAGCGTGAAGCTAAAAACAAATATATTTAAATTATTTTTATTTCCCCGCTCTGGTGGTTAAGCCGCGGCGTTGAGTACCGGCGCCACTCAACACGTAATGTCACAGAAAATGGAATGGAACATATAATTACTCTTCTGTTAATTAGTGATTAACATAAAACGCACTCACTACTGAACTGATATTTTGAGATAATTTCTTTAAGTTTGTACAGAAACGGGAAAAACCGGATTTTCTATTTTTCATCAACATGCAAATAAATATATTTTTCAAAATTTATTTAATCTTTACGATGCATCCCGCACAATGCAGGATAGGCAGAGGGAACCTGGGATTAACAACCAAACCTTAACGATAGGCGTTAATCCACTTCGTTTCCATTAATGCACTTCCGTATGTAGAATGTAGGAAACTACATTCTTTTTTATAATTTAATTTATACAAAATATTTTGATTCTGTATCGCTCCTTCAAATAATTTGTCTTTTACAAAGAAGGAAATAAACAACCCTAAAACAATAAGAATGATTGAAGCGTAAGCCTCCACGCGGGTATTTTTATTAAGACTCAAGAAACAAATTATAAAGAACTTAGAAAACTTGGTGAATGAACATTTTTCTCGAAACTCTTTACTTTAAGTTAAATTGCTTAGAGCATTTTTAATTTTTGTACAATTTAAATTATAAAGTACTGCAAAGTTTGTTTGTTGAGGCCTATCGTTGCGCAGCGGCACAGGCGTGTGACTATCAACGCGACGCGGTGGTGGGTTCGATTCTGAAATTAAATATTTAATAATTTCCTCGCTTTCGTAACGAGGTAAAGCGCAGCACAAACTTCATCGCTTCGTTTCTTAACAGAAGCTGGTAGAAACCAGCTTCTGGAGGCATTGCGTGTTGATTGGCGGAATTCAACACCGCTCTTTGCCTCGATACCAGAGCAAAGAAAATGAAAATTATATTAAAAATGTAAATTCCTCAAGTGTCAAGTGTAAATCGAACCCACAACTTGTCACTTTTGGCGCCATGCTTTATGCCTCTACGCCACGACTGGCCTATACTACTAATTACCAAATATAATAATAACAACAACATACATGTATATATTAATTTTAAACAACAATAGTACATAGTAAATATAAATAGATTACATATTACAACAAACAAATGAGAGTGTCACAAGGGATAAATCTGTTTGACCCTTCCAGTTAGGATCAGTGGAATTTACTGACAAATAAGGAGCAACTCCGAGGCCGAGTCAAATTATTTCAGTTATAATTAATATGTAGTAATTTAAGTGGTCTTGTCAAAACTAAACTTGTAGTTATATATTTTTTATAAATAAATCAGCTTCACGCTGTATCCCGCACACTTCATGGTAGGCAGAGGGAACCCTCAGTTCCCCACTTTCTGCCGATTTTTGAAGGCATTGCGTGTTGAGTGGCAGAACTCATATATTTTATATCAATATAATAATGTATATAAAAACATTTTAGCGTTATTATTTATGTACGTGAGGATTTTAACAAAATAAGTCTAAATTCACAAAAGTACTTATAATTTATATATTACCTAAAAAGGGATAAATAAAGATAAAATAATGTGTAAAACTTAAATGTGTTCTAAAATATTTTCATTTTTTTTATAAAATAATCACTTAACGTCTTTATAGTTTTTACTGTCATTCAAATCCTACTTAAATAAAATCAGAGCAGAGGGAACCTAGTATTAACACAATCCGTTCCCCATTTTTCGCCGAATTCTGAAGGCGTTGCGTGTTGAATGGCGGAACTCTACACCGCGCTTTGCCTCGACACCAGAGCGAAATGGAAAATATAAATTTAAACAATTTTTTCATTTTCTCGAGTGGGAATCAAACTCATAACCAGTTGATTTCACATTTTGTGACTCAGCGCCACGACTGGCCTCCAAATCTTATTTAAATAACAAATAAAAGATCAAAACCACCCAAAAGACATTCCAACTATTTTGCTCCAACGAAATTGTATGAAACGTTTTAAATTTATCCAGTACTTAGCAAGACATGTTCCCAGTTTAATTATTAGCAAGTCGTCGAGTGACAATAAAAGTACAAAGCGTGGCGTGCCCATAAATTTTTAACGTCTTCTACAAAACACCGTTCATTTACTTCTCTTTGAGACTACATTATGGGAATGGAACCCCATCGAATAATGGGCTTTAGCATTAATGAAATTTTTTTATTCACCTTTTCACTATTCATTTTTATACGTTGTACCATATGTTTTGTATTCTATTTTGTTTGAGAGCAAATCTTCAAGTTAATGTAGAGGTTACGTGGAAATTATATTTTGATTTTACAATTTTTTTTTGTTTTTTTCTATGGAATGGTATGTATAGCAAAGAATGCTTTAAAATATGCACTTAGTACTAAATTTAGTTGGACAACGCGTGTTTGATTTTCAGGATTACGTTAAAAAAATATTTTTTTGAAAATTATACCTACTTAATTTTTTTATTTTCGGCATGGCATAAAAATTTATTATCATATGGATATAATGGATTTCATTCCTTATTTTTAGATTTCTAGATTTTAGATTTGATATTATGATCAATATATTAAACACATACTAATGAAAGAAAAAAAAACGTCTAAAAATGTAATAGCGCTCTCTCGAATTTGAACCAGCATCTTTTGGGTACCCTTGGACGCTTCCAATAGACATTGGTTTTATTTACTTATTTAACCTAACGAGGCCACTATTTAACATATTCATATGTTTTTTTACATATATAAATAAGTAAAATTGTGTAATATATTTGCATTAATTTTCCAAAATTTAAATCAGCAATATCCGCCAAGGACGTTAAAACGTCCTAACTATGGAGATATTCGAGCTCCTTTCATTAAGCCTTACCTACGAGTACACGTATATCTCGATTCGCACATATGCAAGAGTTATAAACTTAACAGCGCCATCAAATACAGGGTGTATTTGCGATAACTTGTCTAATAAATCAAACAATCGTTAACTTAATGGCACTATAGCAGCATTTAATAGGGTTGTGAAAATAAGATCGTACTGTATATCGTAATAGGTAATTACCGCTTTGAGAGCTTAACTTAATTTGTGATAAAGTTAATCTGTGATTAAAGGAAGTTTGTGTTGAATTACGATTTAATGGCATTTAAAAAAACGGGCCAGTGCATGTCGCATTCGTACACAGAGGGTTTAGTATTATTATATATTTATTTTAAATATTTTTTTTTCTGTTCTAAGAAATTCTCTAAGAAATTCTCTTGCAAATTCCAGTTGGTTTCCGAGCAAACTCCAGAGACTGAATTTGATTGGCGGAACTCAACGCCAATCTTTGTGTACCAGAACGTGGATATGAAAATAATTAATTTACTCTTGTGCATATTGAATCTAGTTATCACATTCCTCATGCCTCCAAAATTCGGCAGAAAGTGGGGAACAGAGTGTCTTCACACTTGGTTTTCTCTGCCTACCCGGCTGTTTACTGGATACAGCGTGAAACTGATAAAAAAATATTACATTTGCAGTCACACGCTGTCCCATTGCAGCTGCACCACGATGCCCTGCAAATACTCTAGAATAAACAAAAAATGCAATAATATTAAAATTTTAATTATATATTAAACCACGAATCTTATAAGCTTTTATTAATAAAATTTTCAGTAACAACGTTCCTATTATTAAATAATTGTAACATAAATATGCATATAGTTTAGTAGTGATTGAGAAAGTTGTTATTTTACAATGTGTGCTATAAACATTTAGAAGATATGGCTTCGTACAGCCATCAGGAAACTCAGTCGAGTCCCGCGAAGGAGGTGCCGAGGTGAGTGATTAAAAATATATTATATTTGTTTTATTTTAAACGAAACATTATATAGATAAATATTAAAAACACTATAGGCCGTGTGTTTTGATTTGTCCCGAAAAGAAACGCTATCATTAACTTTAAAAACACGATTTCTTCAACTGATGATCTAATAAATATGAAAAAGAAGAACTGTGCCATCGTAACGTAAGGCTGTCTTGGAGTACAAGCGTGTGATAGCAACGCGACGGTTGTGGGTTCGATTCCCACCCGAATAGATGAAATATTTTATTTATATTTTCCATTCTTCGATGCCAAAGTAAAGCGCGGTGTTGAGGTCCGCCACTCAATACACAATGCCTTGAAAATTCGGCGGAGAACGGAGGATGGACGGTCCCAACACGGGGTTCCCTTTTTCTACTCTTCTAAGTGCCAAAAATGAGAAAAATGGTATCAGGAAAAAAAAATCTAACAAATAAGAAATAAATCTTAAACTTTTGACATTAACATGTAATATCAATTATTATCAATTTTTACTTAATGGCTTTTGAACTTTAATAATAACGGGAAACTATTAATAATACATTTTTATCGGTTGTCAAATTAGTTATCACTATATTGGACACATGCCAGTAGCCTGTAACTTATCTCGAGAGATAAATTAAAACTGTTTGATTTTTATTTTATTTATTCTGTTTAAAACTATGACCGTCTGTAAATATGAGATTCACGTTGTATCCCAGGCAGAGGGAACCTAGTTAAGCCACTTTGTTCTCCATTTTCCCAATTTGAAATTCTGGAGGCATTGCGTGTTGAGTGGTGTAACTCGCTTTGCCTCGACATCAAAATAAAAAAATTAACATATAAAAAAAATAAATATTTATATTTCTATATTTATGTATATAACATAAGAATACCTTTTATAAGATTATGACTTACATTTCGTTCCCTACTTTCCAAGTTTCTTATTTTTTCTTACTATTGATATTAATTAATTTAGTTGACAAAATGTCAACTAATAATGTCAACTAATAAATGTTATGAATAAAAAATAATTTGTATTTTTTTGATTAAAAACAAACACATCCAAATTATTTTTATATAATAATTATATGAATACAATAATTCATGATGATTATTAATTATCTTTCGTCTATAATAATAATAATACGTAGAAAAAACTTGGGTAGGCATATCGGTATGCACATTCGGGACCATTCGGTCCATTTATTTCAGATATATTTCAAATTAAGACCGTACTCTGTCCTGCCAGACTAAGTGAAATCCATTTCCCTTGAATGGAAAACAAGCCCAAAACCATATTATGAACAAGCAGCCACTTTTCAATGCCACCATGTGACATCACTTGTTCAATACCATACTCAAAAACGTTAAATTCAATGACCATATTCCAATAAAACATCAACATAAATAAAAATCCGTCAAGTGCGAGTCGGACTCACCTACCGAACCTTCTATTTCTTGATATTGATCCCGGCGTTTGTTGCCAGCGTCTGTCTGCCTTCCTGCTCAAAAACTGATCCATTTTGCATGACCTTTAACGTCCATTGGCTCTAATGTCAATCATCTAATGACGACGTCACAACATCTAACTCAAATCCAACAAAAATGCATCACTTCCATCGGCTATATCTTCTTGGCCGTCGCGTAACGTGATCATACCACAGGTAACGCTCTTGTAGCTTATTCGCTACGTCACTGACCCCACGACCACTTCGAATGAATGATCTATAAAAGTTGACAAACTTATGTTAATATATGTAAGTTATATTCTCCTCGCGATCTTAAGAAAAAACAGTTCATAGATGGACAGACAGACGGACCACAAAGTGATTATATAAGGTTTCCATTTTTTATTTGAGGTGTGGAACCCTAACAACTATACAAGTATATGAATAGTTCGTATCCGTTTACAGCAAAATAAATCATGTTTCGGGTAAATACGCGTAAAAACAGTTTGCAAATCGTCGGCAGAAATAAAAAGTGTGACTACAGCCTACAGCGTCGGGCATACGATGTTTGGTCAATTCAAGCCCCTACTAGAGGTATTGTGATTTGTGTTGGCATTTACAGAGTAGATAGACAGAACCTGGTGTTAAGATTATAATTTAACTTAACTTAACTTGGCTTCACGCTTTATCCCTAGCGGGGTAGTCAGAGAGAACGGAGCGCCAAACGCTACGGTCTCTACATACCTCTTTCGCCTCGTCCACTGTCATCAACCTATTAAGATTATATTGAAATATTAACTATACTTTACCCAGAGAATTGCAAAATGAAAAATCATAAATAATATAATATAAATAATCATTCCTTGTCAACATATTTATGTAGCTATTCTATTTTAATTTGTGAAACTGTATCAGACTAGCGTTAGCGTTTAAAAAGACCTGTCTTCAGATTTTTTCCATCTTATCCCAGATTTATACCATATAGTAGAGAGTGCCGGAACTCAACGCCGCACTTCGCATTTCTTTTTAACAAAAGATATTAAAGGCAGAAATGGCATTGCTGTATAAAATAATAATAATAATAATTAACATGTTTTTATTCCACTAAATGAACACGCAGGCCCATTTCGAGAATACGCAGTAGTAGCGATCCATTTTTGTTCACAGTAGGATGTAAAATCGATACAATGAATGCACCAGGCTCACAGACATTCGCATTTAGTGTGCTTTTAAATGTTTTATGTTTTTATTTGTACCTCAAAAGAGTATACCCTCTTTTCACCTGATAAATTGATTATTTATAGTTATGAAATATTTGTTTACATTTATATTTCTTTGCTCTGCTGCCGGGGCAAAGCGCGGCGCTGAGTTCCGCCACTCAACACGCAATTCCTTCAGAACTCGGCGGAAAGTGGGGAACGGAGTGTCTTAACACTAGGTTCCCTC
>DWAP01003328.1:0-12190 GCA_018230625.1 Heliconius eleuchia
CGTTCTCTCTGACTACCCCGCTAGGGATAAAGCGTGAAGTTAAGTTAAGTTATATGTTTGTAAACTAGGTATATATTATAAAAGCTAATGAACACAAATATATGTTTCACAAGTTTCATCATTACCTTTTGCGTGAAAGTGGAAAAACGTCATTTTCAGAATTTTTCATATTCATAAAATTTTTAGAATTTGAGCTATCATATGTTTTAAACATGTTGTAAAGAATTAAAATATTAGTCATAAGTAAAAAACATTATAGAATAGATTTTTTATTATTCTTTACACGTGTGTGCATCATTCAATTTCAATTTAACAATAAAGTAATATATATGTTAAAAAACCTTAGATTTTAAATGATTTCCTTTTTTGTATACTTACCTATCTATATAAGACTAGCTGCAAACTATAAATACCATTTTTCCTGTTTTCGTATGAATTTTGAAAAATCTTCTTGTACATTTTTATTTATTAACCTACATGATAGATTACAGCAGTCTACATAATTTCGATTATACGTTGTCTGTCAATCACTCTCGTCAGTAACGGAAAATTTCTATATAAATAGATATTAAATATAAATTCTATATAAATACATATCAAATATAATATAATCAATTTAAAATATAACTAAAATTATTAATACAACAAAAAAAATCAAGTACATTCCAATTAAAAGTAACTTTAAAAATCCGCAAGCATTGTTCACAGTATGATAACAATAACAAAATTCCCTTTTACGTGAGACAAATAAAGCTATTTCATTATATAAACAAAACAACGTTCACAATAAACCTCGCTAATTTGCTCCAGGGATTTCTATTGTGACGTGTTTGTAAATTATTTTATATTTTCAGTTTTTTTTTTCAGATTTACTGGTTTTTTTGTGATAAATGACAAACTTGGCCGAGCCCTTGCGCCCTACTGACCTATATAATATGAAGAGCACGTCTTTTAACTTCGACGAGGAAAAGTTTTACCCATGTATATTTTTAATAATGTAATTACAGT
This sequence comes from Heliconius eleuchia, assembly GCA_018230625.1. Classification (NCBI taxonomy): domain Eukaryota; kingdom Metazoa; phylum Arthropoda; class Insecta; order Lepidoptera; family Nymphalidae; genus Heliconius; species Heliconius eleuchia. The sequence goes on from DWAP01003328.1 coordinate 1,009, forward strand.
TTAAAAATGAATGTTTTATTAATAAATTCTTTTAAAATTTTGTAATTACTAAACTCACATCACAATCATGTACATTTATATAATGTTTCAAGAGGCAAATTGTAAATTCGACAGGTTGTGGGTTCGAAATTTTTTTCGAAAGTTCGAAGAAATGAAATGCTTAATATTTTTATTTCTTCGCTCTGGTGTCGAGACAAAGCCTGGTGTTAAGCTCCGTCACTCATCGAGCGATGCCTCCAGAATTCGGCGTAAAGTGAGGAGCGGAATGTCTTATCATTAGGCTACCTCTGCCTACCCTGCTACATGCGGGATACAGAGTGAAGATTCACTTTTTCAGTTGAAAAAATAATAATATATATATATTTTTTCTTACTTTATAAATATTAGACTAAAGTGTATGTATAACCAATCGTTTTAAATCGTATCGTGGGTTTTCGTATACGAAAGCCTTGAACTTGAAAAGGAAGTCGCATAATCAACTTTTACATCTCTGTATCTAACAGTATGTATGTCTATCGGTAGTTTGCCTTTATTTAATACAAATAACTGTCAGTCGGCTTAAGGAAAAGATTTTTATTAATATTTTTCGATATTTTCCTGTAAAACACGTTACATTCTAATCGTTTCATAGAATTTAAGGAAAAATATAATTAATTATTATATTGATTTACTATTTATAGTATGTGATTATTTTTTTACTATTTATAGTATTTCATAAATATATGTTTGTTTTTTCATATAATTAAATAATTTTTGACCAGATGGTTGTGAATTTAAATATTAATCCATAGAACGTGTATAGTTTGCTCCAATGTTACAAAGATAAATTATGGAATGGGGTTTCAACGCAAAATTACTTTTAGTTTTTCATTTTTTTTTTTCAACTTCACGCTGTATCCCGCACACAAGAGAGGCAGAGAAAAACTAGTGTTAAGACACTCTGTTCCCCACTTTCGCACACGTGACACATAGTCATTCTCATAGAAAAATAATATTTCAAATTTCGATATATTGTTCTAGACTTACTATACTGTATTTTAGATACTTTTTTCTGTATTCAAATTTAAAAACAACTTTTAAAAATATTGTCAAATTATATTCATACAAAGTTTGAATAAACAACAAAATAGGGTGCAATATTTACGACGTCGCCGTAAATATTGCCAGTCGTTAGTGACTAAAAATAAAATATCTTATGACGTCCGAAATTTTTCATATTAACTAAAGGATAAACTGGTTGGTTCATATTTTTAGAATTGTATTATAGTGTGGTTAAAGCTTATTTTTGTTTACCTTATAATAATTTAAATTTCCTAGAATTTAAGTGGAATTTTGCAATATCTAGTTGTGGGTTCGATTCTGGGGGCTTAAATATTTAATGATTTCATTTCTTCGCTCTGGTGACGAAACATGGGCGGCGTTGAGTTTCACCACTAGGCCCTTTTGTACGTTGTAAGTAGTATATTATCGTCAAGAATGGGATCTCATTAAAAGCTATTGCCCTGCAAGATACATGTTGGAAATGCCAAGGAGCAATTCTATGACAGTGTTCTAACGACTCGACGACGACGACGTTCATTAAATTAAACAACACTTTTGAGACAAGAAGCAATATAAATCTTATTTATTTTTTTATTCTTCATGTTAATACTTGTTAATTTATAATATTATAATTATTGAGGCGGAGTCGATTAGTTGTGGGTTCGATCCTCACTCTAGGAAATGAAATATTTATTAAAATTTATATTTTCATATTTTCGCTCTGGCACCAAGGCCTCGGAAAATTCGGCAGAAAATCTTAAAACTGGGTGCTCTCTGTCTACTCTGCTGCGGAATACAACGTGAAGTTGATTTTATAATATTATATATTAAATTACTAAACGAACTTACTCTTGAGAAGAGATAAGTGTTGCTACTCAGTAATTATATTTTCAAATAATGTAAATTTCATAGCAGTGATCACTCACTTAGTTAACTTTGTTTAATTCTAATACATATTGTAATTTATAAATTGAGTAGTAATTTAGAAACAAAAAAAAAATGTCTTTAAATGGGACCACTAAATAATACGTTTGAATAAACGTTTGGTCTACCCGCATGTACCTGGTTAGACAGAACCCAGGAAACTTAATGTTAAAATGCTCTGTTCCCCCCAATATTCCCTATTTTCTGTTCTGTATGTGTTGACTGGCGGAGCTGAACGTCGCGTTTTGCATAATCACCAAAGCAAAAAAATAAAAATCTTAGATATTTCATTCCCCTGCATGGAAATCGAACTCATAACCGTCACGTTTACAGTCCCACGATTGTGCCCCTAAACGTTGGTATTATAAAAGAAGAATGAAAAAGAGATGAATGTCGTCGAGATACTGAAGCTTAGACAACCAATACGCAATAAAGAGATAAATAGTGTGACAGGTGCAAGTGAGGATGTCACAGTAATAATGAAAAAAAAGAACGTACTCCTGGAGTTGGAGCACTTCGAGTACAGTCGTGAAAGAATGACAAAAAAGATTTATGAAGCAATATTGTGTTTAAAGAGGAGCAGAGGAAAATCTCGCTTGACTTTCCAGAATAGTTTCGATGATACTAGGCACTAAAAACTAAAAAGCATGATGAGCTCCCGAAGGCAGGTTTGAGGAAGTTGTTTATATGTAAAATTTTAAATGTATTTCCAAATGTTTATATTATATTTTGGACTATCATACATGTGCATTATTATTATTCCTACTACCTAAATAAAAATAACGCACTAAATTGACTAAGCCTATGTAAAAAAAAATCTTAACCTAAGAATCACTATTATTATTTTTCCATTAATTTGTAAGATGTTAGTGTTAATAGAAAGTAAGAAAAACATCTTAGTATAGTTTGTTATTAGAAGTATTTTATTTATATTATTCTGAAGCATCTGATACTCGACAGCTGGATATTGAAAAATTCCAAGTAATTCATCTTCAACGGAATATACTTTCCTTGATGAAATATAAATAAGCAAAACTGTTTAGACAGGATTATGAATAGAAAGCAAAAAAAAGAAATTAAAGTGCTTATATTTTTATTTAAAATTAAAAAAATTGAGATATTTTAAGCATAAAATACTATATTTAAATATATATGGTCATGTGTACACTTATTGAGAGAGAGAGTAGAGGCCAGTCGTGGCGCAGTGGCACAAAGTGTGTCTGTAAAACCGACTGGTTGTGGGTTCGATTCCCACTCAAGGAAGTGAAATATTTACTTAAATTTATATTTCCATTTCGTCGCTCTGGTGTCGGCAAAGGCAAAGAGCGGCGTTGAGTTCTGCCGCTCAACACGCAATGCCTCTAGAATTTGGCGGAAAGTGGGGAACGGAGTGTCTCAACACTAGATTCTCTCTGCCTGCCCTGCTATGTGCGGGATACAGCGTGAAGCTGATTTATTTTGATGTTATAAAAACGTTTTCTAAAGATCAGAAAAGGAATTTGTTTCATTGATCACGAATTGAAGGCAATAAGAAATACTCGTACAGATATTAAATTTCAAAGGAAATGAAAGATCTTTGAGTTTGTTTACGAAGTCGATTATGAAATCTATTAAAAATATATATAATTTACTGTAATATGTATATTTGACATGTTGAATTAATTAATATTTGATCAATTAAAGAATTTTAAGTAACGTTCACGACAGTCGCCATTCTATTCATATTTCATTTCCAGAGCATCATAATAAACACTAATTTTATATCATTATTGTGAGAACGATAGTTGAGTAATAATAAGGTAATCGGCTCGCTATCAAAGAACACCATTTGGATATCGTATGAGAAGGATATTTATATGAAGTGAATATGTTTACATAAATATGTAAGACGCTAAGTTCTACAAAAGATTAGAGATTTACAATGCTAGTTGCTATACAGTTTGATATATTTAAAAATTATTTACTCAATAATTTTCTTCCTCGTCCATATTTTTCATGGCCGCGACGTTAAATAAAATAACATTTTTTAGGTATTCACACACACACACACACACATTCACATTGTATTTCACATGTAGTAGGGTAGGAGGGACCTAGTGTTAAAACACTCCGTTCCTCACGGAGTTCTTGAGTATTAAGTAGCGGAACTCAACGCCACGCTGCCTCGATACCAGAGCGTTCATTTCTTGAAAATAATAAATATTTAATTTACTCGAGTGGGAATCTAATCCACAACCTGTCGCTTTTACAGTCACACGCTTGTGCCCCTGCGCCACGACTGGCCTCGAAAATAAACAACGATCCACGGTTAAAATATTATCTTTACAGCAAGATAGGCAATCTATTACAAAATTATATAAAAGTTCCATATTTTAGTTCTATGAAAGATAGCTACACTACCAGCATAATATTTTTAATTAAATTTCATAGAATGTTAGTGAACTTACTTTCCTTATCTACTGAACTAATTAGTCGAAGTTTATTATAGCTGGGTTGGGCTCCATTAATTGTGTAATTGTTCAACATTTCAAATGTAACATGTGAATAGTAAATTTAAATATATATTTTTTGTAAATTACAGATTTTTAAGGTTTTAAAATCCATTTTTACAAGTTAATAAACTGATATTTTTTTTATATAAAATGATTATTTTTGGACAAAAAAGATATAGAATTAATTAAATTCCAAGAAAAATTAAACAGTGATTGATAAATCATTCATCATATCAAAAAATGTTATTACAATTGAAAGTAAAAAAAAATACTGAAAGTCAACTTTAAATGGACATACTCTATATTCACGTATAAACTATACCTTTTTAAATCCTATTTTTCGATACCAGAGCTATCATAGATATTGAAAGGTTTCTATTAAAGAGATTTCGTCTGCAATGCGTCAAGGGCGTTCAAATTACAGAAAAATAGTCAAGTTGTTTTAAAATAATAATATACTGTATTCATATGTTATGTTGGTATGTGTACTATTAAAATTTTAATCATTAAGCATGGAATATTCAATATTGAATAAAATAAATCAGCTTCACGTTGGTTGTGGGTTCGATCATCTCTCGCGGAACTGATATAGTTATTTACATTTATATTTTCATTTCCTCGCTCTGGCGTCGAGACAAAGCGCGGCCTTGAGTTCCGCTACTCAGCACGCAATGCCTCCAGAACTAGGTGGAAAGTGGGGAACGGAGTGTCTTAACACTAGGTTCCCTCTGCCTGCCTTGCTGTGTGCGGGATACAGCGTGAAGGTGATAAAAAATAAATAATAATGCAGTACCCCTACTGGTGATCAAATCCACGATTATTGCATTACAGTCGCACTGCGCAACGAGGGCCTCGAAGTTTTCCGTAAGTATCTAATTCCATTTTGATTGATCGGAAGCTTTATTTTCTAGATACACTTTGGTTACGTAATTGAAAATTATGGTTGGAATACAAGAGAATCGTGTCTAATATGTAATAAAAAATAAGTTTTTATTAATTTAAAATACATACTAGGAATAGAGAATGTCATTTTAAAATTATGGCCCGTCACACCTTGACCAACTCTACCAGAATAAATTTTTACTTATATTAGACAACTATCTGTATTGTTTATTTTTATTTAAAAAAATATGAGATCTTCAGTTGGCGTGATGATAGGGGTATTCAGGGAAGGTAACAGTTCGCCCCCTTTTAGTTGTCAACTATAAGAAAATCTTTGGAATCAAAACCATACATGCCATACATACTTTCTGTACCGTAGTGTAGGGATTAGTGTCAAACTCACACATATGAGCATTTTGCTGTTCATAAAGGTATATACCAGGGTGGACAGAGGGAACCTTGTGTTAAGACACTCCTTTCCCCACTTTCCGCCGAATTATTTGAAGCATTGCATATTGAGTGGTGGTACTCAATATCAATAAATAATCTTTCATTCCCCAGAGTGAGGATCGAACTCACAACCCTACGGCTGTCGTTATAGCCAAACCCATATTCCCCTGCACCTGTGACATACAAACATATAAACATATTAACTAAAATATTCGAAAGTTATTTTATTTTACTCTAAAAAGCCACTCTATAAAGTCCGTGCCGATCTAGACCATTTGTCCACTAGTGGTATGCTCGTGACGTCGACGTCGTATGGAACCACTTCTATAGAAGTATACTTGTCGCAGTGCAAATTATTTGTAGTTGTAAACCGAAATCTGTAAATATATTGTTAACTTATATTTTAAAAGATATTTTGTGGCGTTCATTTAAAAAAAAATAAGGTCAATCCATTTTGGTACGGTGGCCCAGCAAAATGATTATATAAACGATGTTGGTGGGTTCCTTCTCGGTAAAATAAAATATTTTTATTTTTCTCTCTCTGGTTGACCAAAACGAGGCGTTGAGACCTCCCCAAATCACTACACCACAATACCTTGAACTTAGGCAGATTTTGAGAACGAAATGTCTTATCTTTGCTTCAATTGCTATATCGTTCATAAATTATAAAATTAAAATAAAAATCAAATGAAATAATATCTAATTATATATTGAATTTTGCTATTCAAATATTTTTTTTTATCTAAAAACTAGTAAACATTACAGTATCTAAATTTACTATAAAACCATAAGTCACCTTATAAACATTCATAATTTAGGTATTTTCGTAAGAAATCTGTCGTCTGTGAATTAAGTTTTATAACATCAATGTCCTAGCCGAACAGAAATGGAGCAAGGTTGGTAAACGTTCGTGAACTCGTTTGATCTAGAGGCTAAGGAAACTTCTTTGCTACTCTAAATTTAAATTTATTTATTGGCGTGTAAATGTAAAATTTTAATGTAACCCTATAAATTTAATTTAATTTGTTGATTTGTCTATTGATTTTATAGCTTGGCTTTATCTGCTGTGTCGATGGTGATAGGTTCAATCGCATTAGATACAGATATTTATGTTTTTCAAATATCTACGTATAGATTTATTTGTTACTTTTCTTTACAATTTTCGTACTAAAAAAACAATATTACACTTACTTTTCCCTTGTCTACATTACATTCATTTTTTAAACAATTCTTATATTTTATTTAAATATAGGTCCATAATTTATTAGATTAAATTTAAAAAAAAACGCTTACATGAGAAGAAACTATTTAGCATTCCATAAATTCCAGATACTATGTATAGAAGATATTCAATAGCTCTGGCCTTATACTTACATAAAAAAGTAATAAGATTTGGTTTAACTTCCATCGTGGTGCAAAGTGAAAGTGTCTGACTGATTATATTAGTTTTTTAAGCTTTTTTTGGCTTTACGTTGTATCACGCACATAGATTACGAGCACATAGATAGGTGAAGGGAATCTGGGAACCTATTGTTAAGATATTTCGTAATCCACTTCTCACCGCATTCTGGAGGAGTTGAGTGGCTTTGCCTCGTTACTAGAATTGAATTTTTCCGGGAATTGAACCCACAACTGTCGTTTTTACAGTCGCAAGCTTGTGTCCCTGCGCCACGACTAAACTAATAATTATTTGGATCTAACTTAGACTATAATACTACCTTTATTATTCTATTCATTTCCATCAAAATGTTCGGTGAACTACAATAAAGATAATTTACTTGCTCGACGAATATGTCAGTATTCATTTTGATATAATTTGAATAACTGTCACCGACTACGTCCAAGTTATTTATGTCTTATTAATGTGAACGCCATTTATTAATGTGAACTATATTCATTTTACGGCACTATATTATTTATTATTATATATATATATATATATATATATATATACTGCCACTGCCTCAACACGCAATGCCTCCAGAATTCGGCGGAAAGCGGGGAACGGACTGTCTTAATACTAGGTTCCCTCTGCCAACCCTGCTGTGTGCGGGATACAGCGTGAACCTGATTTTTTATTTTAACGTTACGTACGTGCTCTACTACGGTGCGGTTTCGTAGGAACTTCCTTCCACGAGCCACCTAACTGTGGATCGGCATACCTTCGGTAGTATTTCCAAATCGATACGACATGGGTACCTTCAAAAAACGCGACTATCCACCTTAAAGACCGCCAAGGTACTTGTAGAACGTCTAGTGTTAAGGGATAGTGGGCGGCGATACCACTAACCATCAGGTGATCTAACTTTATTTTTTTATTATAATATAAAAGGTAGTGAATAATTTCTTCCTTATAATACTAGTGGATTGGTATACAATGGAATATTTTAACACTAGGTTATTTTTATAAAATATGTGTTTTATAATATGTATTAAGTAATTAAGTTTAATTAATGATAATGAAATAATTTTCTGGTTCTGTGCCACAAAAGAAAAAATTGAAAGTCTTTACGATGCATTTGCTGTCCATTTGTATGTCTATCTATCTGCTGCTCAATATTGTGTGGAGGTATCATGCTTCTAAGTTCTAAGTCGTTTTGATGTATACTGCATAAAATTCACCGACTAATAAGAACCAATAGGGAACTTCCTGTTATAACATTTGGCAAGAACAGAGAACTTAAGGAGAAATAAAAGAAAGTGTTCTTTATTTAAAAATCTCTAGGTATGTCACTGGAAAAAAATTATTATAAAATTATAATTGTTATTCATTTCATACAAAATAATTATAACACATTCCCACAAATTTCGTCGACAGTGATTGACCTACATTCATTAAATTGGTAAAGAGCCCTCGGTAGGCTTGTTTGATTATCACATGTTTTTATTTATTATATTTATTGAAGAACTTCCTTTTATGATTTAATTTGTATTATAGTCTATTTATTCAGCAGTTAACATTTGGCCAAAGCGGGTATTAAAAAAGATACATTATTTATATAATATTAACTTATGTCAAATATTTGTAAATATTTTTTGTTAGTTTTCTTCTCCTGTATCATTTTCCTGTTTTTTTGAGTATAACGATCTAATTTAAAATATTTTTTTACGATTCTGAAAGTTTCCTTCAGGATTTTTTTCCTATTTTCCTTCAGGACTGCTAAAATAACACGTATTGAGTTAAAGTCGTCGTAAGAGAAAATTCTCACGATGATGTGACTAGAAATGACCAGAAAAACGTGAACATTTGTACACTTTAACTATTTTACAAATTAAACTTAGAATGATTATAATTTTTTATAACAAATTAAATAATATTTTGTTGTAAGTTGTGTCAAGGCAAAGTGCGGCGTTGAGTGTCGCCACTCAACACGCAATGCTACAGAACTCAGCGGAAAGTGGGGAACGGAGGGTTTTAACACTAGGTTCCCTCTCCCAACCCTGCTGTGAGCGGGGTAAAGCGTGAAGCTAATAATTTTTTTTAATAATTATTCTAAAATTCAAATTTGATTTTTAGCGGCCTAATTAATGAAATTTTGTAAACTATGTTACAAGTCTCGAAAGTTTTTTCCCACATTATTAAATGACGGTTCTATTGTCACCCTTAACTATTTTTTCACTACATTGCCTAATTTATATAATAAAAGCAAAGTTTATACTTTATTTAAAAATACTTGAGCTTAGGTTCCTGTAGATTGTTTAATTTTCAAAATATATATTCATTCAAAATATATATATTAAGACGAGATGAACGTTTTATTATGCGATATGTTTATATTAGAGGTACATGAATATATACAGCTAAATAAAACTAATATACAGTTATTAAGCTGTAGGTAGGATACGGCGGAAAGAGTGGTAAGAAAAGTAGAGAAGACTTCAGTTGACCTTTGTAAGCACAGTATCAATGATACAGGAGGAAGGTCACGTAAGAAACATGAGGATCCCCCCCGGAGGGCATGTATGAAGAGGTCAATGACAGTAAACAAGGCGAAAAACCCCACTAGAGATACATTGTGAATCTAGATTACATTATAGTTATATAATCCTACTAATATTATAAATGTGAAAGTTTGTGTAAACGGACGTTCGTTCCACTTTTACGCAAAAACTTTTGAACGGATTGAGATAAACATTTACAGTAATAAAGCTTATACAATAGAAAAATAGAATAACACATAACCTACAAATATGTAAGCATTTCATAATTTGGATATAATATATAATAGAGGTTTGTCAGTTAGTTTATATATGTATAATAATAGAATAACAATGACCAAACACTCGTGTCGTACGTGAAATTTCAATGTTAGTCTAATTTTAAATAGTATTAGCCGCGTCGCTCTGCCAACGTTCGTACAGATGTGACAGATACGTGAACGTAGGTTATAATTAAATTGGAGGAGCATTGCCAAGGACCGATCGCGGTAAGATTAACAGCTGTTAATACACGTTCCCGCTAGTTCCTGCTGAAACTACTAATTATATTTTTTAATGAGTTATTAGATTTAATTTTTCAATTTTCATGCTAGATATCGCTGTAGTAGGGTGGGGGAGGTAGCGTAGTGTTAAGACATTCCGCTCCCAATAGAATTCTGGAAGCATTGCGTGTTGAGTCTCGCCACATAACCCGGCATGTCTCGAAAATTAGACGAAAAGTGGAGAGCTCGACCTCTAGGTTTAATCTGCTTGCAATGCTATATGCGGGATAGATAATAAAACAATAAAAAAAAACTACTTCCTAAACATTATTCTTCTTAAAATAAGTCATTATGTACATCTGCTACCTTACATTATATGTCTATACTAATATTATAAAGAGGAAAGATATGTATTTTTGTATGTATGTATGTTTGTAGAGTTTTCGCACAAAAACTACCGGACAGATTTAAATATTTTTTCACTATTAGAAAGCTGCATCATCACTGACCAGCATAGGCTATATTACATTTAAGAAAAAAATAGAGATCCCTAATAAAAATGCAATAATGTAACCCAAGGTGAGAAGAAATTGATCTTAACAATTCTATGATCGCGTGCGCTGCGAAAACTATTGATGATAGAACAAAACAATGTACTGCAGTATTGTAGAGCGCATCAATATCTGTAAAAAAGTCCGCGGTAGCGTATGACCAACTACTATAGTTATGACAACATAACCATTTTCTTATATTTTATAAGTTAACAAAAGTGTCGACAATACTATTTATACCTCTGCATTAATCCCTATCCCATTAAATGATAATTTCAATACCTGTAAAATACTCTTTTAATTAATAAAATCGGATATCCCATTCAAAAGATATAACGAATTTTAAAATATTAATTTAATGAAAATCATGTAATAATAAAAAATGCGTAGTGTGTGCCGTGTGGCCTCGCGCATCGTGGCG
>DWAP01003329.1:0-12190 GCA_018230625.1 Heliconius eleuchia
TATATATATATTTATATATATATATATATTTATTTACTCAAAATTATTAATATTATTTCTACTTTAATTAAATGGAAACAATAATATAATCATAGTGTGTGCTTTTTTCCAGTAAGGATTCAAACCTATACCTATATAAATTATTAGGCATAATCGTGTCAACCTTTTTTTTATATTTTTTTCTTTGCATATTTTTATATACAGAACCTACCCCATTTCCTACTGTAGAATTCCTTTTTGTTTCTAAAATATATATTTTAATTGTAGGAGGAACCAATTGTTGAAAATCCTGGAGAAGATGAAGTGTTCACAAATACTGATATTGAAATGGTATGATGTTTGATAGATATTAATATATAGAAAAGTATATACAAAAAAAAACTAATTTAACAAATATTGTTTTGGAGTCTTAATAGTAAAAAAGAAGTGCTTATAGTATCCATAATCTTTAGATTGTATTGTATAAATATAAATAAAAATATTTTTTTAATGCAGGCAGAACAACAAAAAGAGAAAGAGCATGAAGAAGAACAACAAGAAACACAACAACAAATTCAAATAGAAACGGAAATCAAGATGGCGTTCCCGGAAGTCAAATTTCCGACTCCCGAAATTAAAGTTATACAGCCTGATGAGCAAAGGGTATACAAGATATATAAAATATTACATTTTATCGTATTTGAACATAAAAAAGGCCGCCGTCGGCTGCTGAGGCCATCGTGGCGCAGGAGCACAGGGGTATACAGTTACACGGTTGTGGGTTCAATCCCCACTTGAGACAATGAATTATTATTTATTAATATATTCATTTATTCGCTCTTGCACTTACCACCCAACACGCAATGATTCGAAAAGTTGATAGTGTCTTGACGATATGTTCCTCCTGCCTATCCTGCTGTGTATGGGATACAGAGTGGAACTAATTGGTTTTAATGAGATCAATTGTATTGTATATCAAAAAATATCTGTACAAATGATGATTGTGGGTTCGATTCTAATTCAGGGGAATGTATTATTTTCATTTCATCGCTCTGATGAAGCAGCCAATATCTCGAAATTCGAGAACGGAATGTCTTGGCACTAAGTTCCCAGGTTCCCTCTGCCTACTTTGACTTACTCGGTATGCAGCCTCATTAGACTTTGATGTACTAATGTAGATTATAATAATTATTTTCATTGACATTTATTCATAGGAAGTTCTAAAAATAGTTCTAATATTTTTATCAAAATTTATTAATAATAATTAAATTATTGCTTTTGTGAGATTACTTATTGCCACTGTTCCTTACTTTCTCTCTATTTCAAAAATCATTACCTCCAATATAGCGGAATTTTGTTATAATAAGTTAACATAAAACAATATTAAAACTCTGTAAATCTTACAAAAAAAAAACTTCTTTAAGAACTAACTTATATATAAATGATATAATTATATATTATATAGATTAAAGAAGAAGTGAAAGAACCAGAAGAACCGGAGGAGAAGATCGTAGAAGAGAAAGAAGATGAAAAAACAGCAATAGAAAGTGGAGAAGAAGTGTGAGTGTTATTATCATATTTTTTATAACCTAAAAAATAAAATTTTTAGGCTGTACGTATATAAACTAGTGTAAGTTTTTGGACTTCGCCGGCGTGGCCAAAGAATTGTGTATGACACATGAGACGATTTTTTTAACCGACTTCAAAAAGGAGGAGGACATCAACTCGACTGTATTTTTATGTATCTCATTGCGTGTCTGAGTGTTGAAACTCAACGCCACACTTTGTCTTTCGTTAAACGAACCCAAAACCGGCACGTTTATAGTTAGATACTGTTCCACCGCGCCACAATTTCCTCGAGTAAATTTGTTAAATTAATATCAATAAAATTTAATTAAATAATTCTTCTAGAACAACAACTTTACAAGAAGAACCAAAAGAAGAACCGCAACCAATAAACGAACAAGAGGAAACCACTAAACCGGAACTAGAACTGGAACTAGAACCGGAGAAACCGGAATTAGAAAAACCGGAAACGCAATCGGAACCGGAAATCAAAGAGCAAATAGAAATAGAACCGAAAGTGGCTAGTCCAGAGAATATACCATTACCGGAAGATAATATAGAAGAGCCGGTAGAAAAAGATGAAATAGAGGAAGGTATTTTTATAATTTATATATATTTTTTACCTTTACATATATCCCGCACTTGGCAAGGTAGGCAGAGGAACCCTGGGAACCTAGTGACAACACTCCGTTACCATTGAGAAACTTCTTACTCCACATTTCGCCGAATTTTGGAGGCATTGCGTAATGAGTCGTGGTACTCAACGCTGATATTTCTAAAAACTCTTATCATACCATATAATAAACGACTTGAAAATCAAAAATGATAATATATAAATAATAATTATATATTTTAAAGCTCAAAATCCTCCACCAGACGAAGATGTGGAACAAAAAGAACAAAACATACCTAAAGAAGATTTAAAAGAAGTAAAAGAAGAGATAAAAGATGAACCTGTAGAAGATAAGAAAGTAAAAATAGAAGAGAAAGAGGATGAGGATAGCAAAAAGGAGGATGATGCTGAGGTTTATTTTGAATTTTCTTTAATTTCACGCTGTATCCTGCACATAGCAGAGTAGGCAGAAGGGCCATCGGAACCTATCGGAGATATTTCCGTTCCCCACATTCCACTTCTTAAGGCATTGCGTGTTAAGTGGCGGAACTCAACGCTGCTCTTCGATATCAGCGAGGAAATGAAAATTAATAAAAAATTTATTTTGCCTCGAGTAGTGTTCGAACCCACAACCGTCGTCCTTCGATCGAATTGAAATCGATGTTCTCGTCCGTGTAATATTTATTGCAAAGAAATTCGAAATCATTGTGTAGCCAAAATTAAAATTGATTTATTTATTTACTTTTGAATAAAATTTCTAAATAGATTCGGTTAACTAAAGAATCGATTTACTATTATTAAATTCGAAACGTTTTATTATTATTACCTTATTTGTATACAAATGCGAAAATTAATATATTTTTGGAAATAAAACTTGAAAATCGATTCCTGTAACCGACATCGACTAATTTCCAGGATTCGATTCCACTAAAGGAGATGATACGAGAAGAATTGGAATCGGTCAAGCGTGAAGTGGTCGAAGAAGACACTCACACTGAAACAGATGATGATACTCCAATGGAGGTTAGTTGTTGAAACTTTAGCTATTTCAAAATGTTATTATAAACTTAGGAAATACTTTTTAGCTTTACGTTGTATTCTGTAAATAGCACGGTAAGCAGGCTAGGCAGCGGGAACCTAGTGTTAAGCCACTCCGTTCCCATTAAGACACTTCCGTTCCCCACTTTCCGCCGAATTCACTTGCATGTTGCATTGCAATCAACATGCAATGCATCCATTGCATGTTGATTGGCGCAACTCAACGCCGCGCTTGGCCTTGTTACCAGAGTAAAAACAGAAAAATATGAAATATTTGGTTTCCTCGACTGGAAATCGAACCCACAGCCTGTTGCGGGTACAGTCGCGCGTTTGTGCCATAACACAGTTACGACTGGCCTCGGCAAGAAAAAAACTACTTTTGTTATTAAAGTTTAAATGTACGGATATGAATGTAACCTTAATCTTAATATTAAAAAACAGAATAAAATAAATATTTAAAAGGGTGCCCATATAATAAACGTTTTTTGTTCGTCATAATAGAATATACATAAAAAATATAAAAAATCGTTCTAAATTTTAAAAAAAGTTCCTAGTTAAAAATTTAAAAAAAAACAAGTTTTTTAGTAAGTTAATATAATTCTTAATTTCCAGCTAAGCAGAGAAGAAGAGAAAGACGGGAAGAAGAAAAGAGATTATTCGAGAAAGAAGAAATCTGATTCTAGAAGTGAGTCATATTTTTTAAAATAAATAAATTTCCTCTATTAGTAATTGTATCTCCAAACATCGTGTTAACTCAGACACCACTGGGATACAATGGGTTGTTTATATTTATTCTTAATTTTTAAATGAGTTTTAAGTCTTTTTTTCTTATTTTCTGTATATTTTTGGGATACGCAGACACTAGGTTCTAGTGTCGAGACACTACTTTCTCTGCATGTGCAGGATAAATAGTGAACATAAATTTATATAAAATTATATCTTTAATTCTCTCTAATAAGTATCCGACCCACAACATTTGAGCGGTCACCAAGGGGTGCGGCTTCGAGTCCCGCTACATAAAAAATTCTTATATTTTAGTTTAAATAATGTTATAATGAATTATATCCTTTTCTTACTTGTCTTTTACCAGCGTGCTCGGGGTCCGAGAGCGCCCCCGAGTCGCCGAGCGGCAGCGACGCGGAGCGACAGCACAGGCTGTGGAGGAAGAGCGTCATGCTCGTGTACAGCAGGTTTGTAAAATGATAATTTATTTTTTATTTAATTTATTTCGATATATTACTAGTGCCTTTACTTGACTTAAACTTATTTTTTAATGAAGACAAATAATATAAAATCCATATGAATTGTAGCATATCTATATGAATTGTAGTTATTTTGATGTATGAGTAAAGTTTTATCTAAATCCGTTTACTAGTTTTTGCGTCAAAGTGGAACTCATTATATTAGAAATAACTGAAACGTATTTTAATGCGGTTTTCACTTATAGAGAATGATTGAAGAAGTAGATTTATATGAAGATTTATGTATGTGTATGTAGTTTTTTCAGTGATTTACATGCATATTTTACTTGTATTAATAATAAGTAGAGATTTTCAAATATTTTTAATGTTTCAATGAAACGGTTCTTATAATTTTAGTGAAAAAAAAAGAAATTGCTTAATTTATGCTTTTTTTTTCCTTTTCAGATTATGTGCACACAAATATGCCTCACTGTTTCTGAGACCTATAACAGATGAAGAGGCCCCGGGGTACAGCGCGGTCGTCAGGAGACCTATCGACCTCACGCATATACGCCGGGATATAGATGCGGGACATATACGGTGGGTGTGACTTCGAAGGTGGGGTAGGAGTTTTGAGGCCTTTTTTTATTCGGTAAGGAGAAAAGAGAGATAAAGCTAGGTTAGGTCTATTGGGATTTGATTTGCGATGGACGAAGGATTTTTTTATTTTAATGACTCTTTTTGAAAGTCGGTTAAAAATAAGTGGCAGAATGTGTTTGAACTCTGTTTTCATGTTTGTCTCTCTGTATGTTTTTGTTTTGTTCTTTTCTTATGAATTTAATTTGTTGTTTTGTTGTGAAGAATTAGATATTTTTTGGGTAGGCAGAGGGAACCTGTGAACCTAGTGCTAAGACAATCCGTTCCCACTCCACTTTTCGCCGAATTGTATAGGTATTACGTGTCGTGTGGCGGAACTCGACGCCGCGCTTAGTCAGGTTGCCAGAGCGAGGAAAATGAAAATATTAAATATAAATTGTGTGGGAATGGAACCCACAACCGTCGCGTTAGCAGTCCCCGAGCCAACACTGCTCTAATACCTATATATAATAGTTTTCCACCTGTCCGTTTGTTTTTAGAACAACAGCACAGTTTCAACGAGCAGTGCTTCTAATGTTAAGTAACGCGCTAATGTACAACAGCTCCTCGCACAGTGTGTACTCGATGGCGAAGGAAATGCATGAAGAGGTTGGTTTTTGTTATTTTTTTTTAAATATTTTAAAGAAAAAATCCATAATGAGGTGGCTTTAGAAAATGTATAAAAATATTTACGTTGCAGGATTTCAATCCGCGCCTCTTGTTTACAGTTGAATCGCTTTAACCATACGTTATTTTTTTTTCTGCTCCAATTATAGCAGGTGAAGCAGACAGAACCTAGTGTTAAGACATTCCGTTCTCAGCCCACCGTGCCAATTCTAGCTTTTACCTGTTAAGTGATGGAAGTTAGTCTGTCCATCCGTCTGTTACCAGGCCGTATCCGCTGAGCCGTGATTGATAGACAGTTGAAATGAAAAAATCACAGATAATGTATTTCTGTTGCCGATATAACAATAAATGCTAAAAGGAACAAATAAATAATATAAATATTTATTCCATACAACAGAAATTATTTTATTACCGTTTTTACGGGCCCCACTTGGACGTTTTTTATTATATTTTTATAATATTGTGAAATTTTCAGGCGCACGGTCAACTAAGTATGTTAGTTGCTGCCCAAGCCCACGCCGGCCTCTGTGCGCCGAGACGCAAGCGACGCAGATACGCACTGGATTGAACCCACTACCACCTTACTGTAATATTAAGATTGAAATATAAATAGACTTTTTAATAAAAATATTAATTTGAAAATGTCTTTTTATTATTCTGATATGGTTATAATTATCGGTTCTTAAAATGAAAGAGGGTATGAATAGTCATAATATTAACATAAAAATGAAAAAATAAGTAAGATATATATTATAGAAATATTTTACTTTATATAAAATAAAATCTAAATCTAGACAGGCAACAATTTGCAGGACACGGCCAACTACACCTGCGTCGCGGGACATCTCGCCGCGAAGAGGATGACGACGAAAATAATTATTGACTTTTAAATGAATAATTTAAAATATTTAAATGTCATCTAAGTTATTACAAGATGCTATTGTAATTGTTCTTTACGTCGAGAGGCGGACAGTAAATCCGTGCGTGAGTAAATCAAGCTACACGTCGCTTCACTTCCAGTTCCAGTCCCCGTGCTTATACTTAACAATATTGTCATCGGATAGCAGATAGTTTGGATAGTCCACGTCCATGGTGGCGCAAAATACTTTTAGATATTTTTTTACATCAATATATTGATTTAAAACTAAAGCTACTAAAAACTTGGTAAAAAGGGTATTTTTGTTCTTAAAACAAAAATAATGGTATATTTTTTTTTTACAAAACCAATACAATATCATATTAATCAGTCCAATCAGAGCGATTACGTCACACCTTCATAAACCAACGAACGCGTTTACGGCCGCAAGTCTAGGTTTGACTCGGTTCGTTTCGTGCTTTCTCAGAATTATAAAAATAAGTTGTTCATTATTGAATGTATGAATAATCAATCTGTTGACAAATGAAGCATAATCAAATCTTACAGGTGATATGCGGGCGAAGCCGCGAATGGGCCGCTAGTTATATAAATAAAATAAAACAAGTTATTCGTCTATAATATACACATTTGTTTATTTATTTAACGTTACAACCTTTATTTAGTGGTGGCGATACACGAAACATAACTCACGTACGACAGCTATTGATATAAATCCCTTACAAACTAATTCACTTCCGAAAATTAAATTCCTTGATTGATACATCAATGAATCAATCAACCATCCAATTAACAATCCGATTGATGAACCAATCAATTTGGTAGATCGACCAATTGTTATTCAATTGGTCGATCGATCTCAACAAATCAACCATTTGATTGATCAACCAATTAATCAATCAACTAATTAATTAAAAAAAAAAAAAAAAAAAAAAAAACAGCTTCACACTGCAGGGTAGGCAGAGGGAACGTAGTGAAAGACACTCCGT
The DNA here is from genome assembly GCA_018230625.1 of Heliconius eleuchia. Classification (NCBI taxonomy): domain Eukaryota; kingdom Metazoa; phylum Arthropoda; class Insecta; order Lepidoptera; family Nymphalidae; genus Heliconius; species Heliconius eleuchia. The sequence goes on from DWAP01003329.1 coordinate 7,504, forward strand.
TCCCCACTTTCTGCCGAATTCCGGAAGCAAAACTAATTAATTGATCAACCAAATAATCCATAGGACAACCAACTAAAACTATGGTTGCCAAAAACAAAATTTGTAACTATAATTAAAAAATTGTATTTGATATCTAAAATGTATTAAGCAGTGTAAGGGTGGTTGTTTTTGACAACCATAGACGTTTGATAAATTGAATGGTAATAATAGTCAATAATTTCGTCACAAATTTTTTCAAGTCAAGTTTTTTCGTCAAAATCGTAACATTTCTCGTCTTTGTTTTATTTATTTCAAACTCACTTGTAAGTAAGTTTGAGTCATCATTGACATAATTATTAATAGTTCTTTTGAAGTCAACATTTTTAAAATGTTTTTTTTTAGTCAAATTTATTACGTTTTTTACAGAGTATTATTTTTTAATGCAAATAATCACTTTTCCTTATCATTAATGAGAAAAATAAAACTGAAAACCGCTTTTTAAAACTATTGCTGTATATACACAGATAAAGATAATAGATTTTATAAGAACTTAAACATTTTTTAGAATATTAAAATACCACTGCGTTTTCAAATAAAATGAATTCATATCGTTCATCCAATGAAGATAATTACTTAGCTCCAAAACAACAACTAGGCTACTAATTTAAGTAAATATTTTGCATAATTTGCAAATTATAAATTTATATATAACAAAACAATAATTTAACCGAGCGAAGCCGCGTTTGGGTGGCTAGTAGCCGATATTTTTAATGTTGGTTGCGTTCTAAGATAAAAAAAATTAAAAAATAAATACACGATGTATAATTTGTTTTTCCTACTGTTTTTTGCAATATCCCTCACATCTAATTGGAAAGTAAAGTAATACAACTGTACATGTATAAATATACATGTATGTATGTATTTTTTGCCTTTATTTCTGATTATGTCTCAACGCATTGGCGATATCCCTAACGTCTAGTTGAACTTTAGGTTTATGTTGTGGGGGCTCAAAATAGAAATCGAAACGCTTGAACGACTCTATCTCTCTCTCTGATACTTCTAATGTTGATAGATTAGTTATTCTTCTGTCTGGATAGAATACGCTTGAATCTGAAAAAAAAAACGATATTATTATTTCGATAGTTAAAATAAAATAAAAGTTAAAATAAGTTAAAAAAAAAAATCTTTCCAAAACAAGACAATGTGTTGAGTGGCGGAATTTAACACCGTACTTTATTTTATCAAATCGGGATAATGAAAATAGTTCATTTCGGTTTAAAATATTCAGTCACTCACAATAATCGCGTTCGACAAGGCCAAATAACCTACAGCACTATCAACATACATATGAATGGCCTATAAAAGGATCATTATACCACTATAATACCACTGCGTTCCACAATAGCATTTTTCCCTTTTTGCCTAATGCATTTCCCGTTTTACCCCTACCCCATCGCAACCCCAGTCTGCTCTCTGCCTCACCTCATTCCTTCGTCCTCCCCAAGTCCTCCAACTCCTCCCTCCTTTTTTCCTCCCTTCCCTTCTCTTTCCCCCCACTCACCTGGTCTGAGTTGCGGCGGGGAGGTCCCCCTGCTGTCCCCCGCGCTCTCGCAGTTGACGGACGACAGGGAGGATTGCATGCCTGGACAAAAATAAATATACATATTTAGAGATTTAGCTTTTCTGCACATAGCAGGGTAGGCAAAGAGAACTTGGGAACCTCCATTCCCATTAGGATACTTCCTGTCCCCGAGGCAGGAGGGATTCTGGAACCATTGCGTGTTTTAGATTTCTATAATTAAATTAACATATTTTTTATTGACTTTTTTATCGTATTGTTAAGGTTTTTTTTTCATACTTAGGAAATAAATATTTTTTTTTTATCAAGCTACGTCAAATTACTAATTCGACTATTTTCAATGTATAATATGATTTGTGAAAAAAAATTATTACCCAAAAATAAATATCTGGATTGAAAGTACACGAGAGGCGCCGGTTTTAATACCTATTTAAACCCGCGCCTTAAAGCGCGTATTTTAACACACAAAATGTAAAAAAGGAAACAAAAATTCAATACTCACTATGATTATGATTAAGATTGTGCATATGATTATGATTATGGTTGTGGTTGTGATTATGGGTATGATTGTGGTTCATTTGAGGTTCAGGCCAGCATTGGGGTCTTGAGAATAGAGATTCGTCGTTTCTAACTTCACATTGTTGCTCCTGAAAATAAAAGGTTTTTATTATGTTATAGTCTTGTGTATTTTATATTATAATATATTATACTACTATTATATATTATACTACAAAATGTAAGGGTTGATTCAAAAACGTTATTATTCTCTTAAATTACAAAGCTCAGGTCAAATAATTTTATTCAAAATAAAAATTTACATTTCTTGAACGCCAAACAATTTACCAAGAATTGATTAAGAATTATAGACCGTATTTGAGGACGTCGTATGACTATAAACGCGGCGGTTGTGGGTTCGATTCCCATGAGAAGGGGAAGTTAAATATTTAATATTTTCATGTTTTGCTCTGGTAACGAGCCAAATCACGTGGTTGCACTTAACGCGCAATGCCTCGGAAAATGTCCATAACATATAAAATCAAATATTAGAAAACAAAACGTCAAAGAAATGTCCCACTAGACATAAGTGCCTGGTGACTAATTTGTTTTCTGAGGACACCAAAAATTAAAACCTACCTGCCCTTTATAAAACTTGGAGTCCGTTACGTAATGTATGGTCACCTCCTTATTCAACTTCGACCCAGCCCTCAATCTCTGAAAATACGGCAACTGGTCGCCATTTTCAAAATTATCATGTTTTATTTCGGTTTTGTCATTAAATAACGCATTTCTAAAAACATTCCTATCTTCTTGCCCGAATGGGGTGTAAAGGCAGTATTGATCATCTTTCTTTAATGGCGTCCCTATAGGTTCAGGTCGTATGGGATTAGTGAACAAGGAATCGTTCTCGAAATTTCTGTTTTGATCCGGCCTTGTACCTATGGGGTTTGGGGACACTACTTTCGGCGTTTTCTCGTCAAAATATTCCGGAGTCAGGAAACTTTTTTGGGTATTTTCTTCTGGGGTTTTGAATAGGGAGTATCCGTCATCATTTTTTTGGGTGAATGATGCCAAATTCATTATTCTATTTTGGAAGTCGTTTTCTTGGGGTTTTTGGGAGTAATTGGGGTTGACGTAGTTGTACTGAGGTTGGTACGGATTCATTTGCCTCATGCCTATAAGGTTTTGTTGGTGCATCATAGACATCAACGGGTTTCGTATTGTATACATTCCGTTGGACGTAGGTGTTATCGTTGCTTGGCAAGGGGTCGGTGGCATCGGTATGGGGTCGGGAATTCGAATCTCGGACTTCTTCTGTGGTGGGGCACTCGTTATTTGTACTGGAGGCAAGTTTGGATGGAACATTGGATTCCTTAGGGTAACCATTTTTGCTCCTTCTTGTTTTGGTTCGGTCGCTTCGTTGGCTTTTTTCCCTTTTTTCTTTGATTTTTTAGATTTACCCGTTGGTGGTTGTGGCGGTGGTGGTTCTGGGATAATAATGTTTTTTGGAGTTTCTGTAAGAGAAGCGAAAAAATTTTTATTATAGGACAATAGGATATACAATCTTTGAAAAGCATTCGATTTAGTCGTGAAACATCACATTATGGACGATTCATGGCCGCCTCAGTTTGGTTTTCTAAATTCATGCTCAATGTTTGCTCATGCTTGGGAAGAAAATAATAAAAAAAAGAAACACCTTTAAATCAAATCTATTTGACCGTACTGTAGATTTACCAGTACTTACTTTAAAAAAATATATAAAACAACGTCCACAGGCTTAAAATGCCTGAATCAATCTATGTCAAACAGTCACTAACAGGTAACTTCAGAGCGGCCACGACATACCGGCCGTTCCGTGTCCAACTTAAACGGAACAGCCACGACTCGACGTACGTACTGTACTAGTACTAATAATTCTTTTTTTAATTTTTTTAGTACTTACCATTGACAGGTGGTGTGTGTGCTGAGAACATCATGAGCGATGGGTCCGCGTTGATGACGGGCGGCGGACGCGACACGGGGGTGGGGGACGCCTCTAGTTGGTTGTGCTTCCAGAGGGGCTGGGAATTATTCAAATAAATATATCTTTTGAACTATCATTTATGTGCTTAATAATTATTCAAGTGTGTTTTGAGAAAACAAAATGTTGTTAATATTGCGGTTGTGGGTTCCATTCCCATTAAGAAGTATTAAATATTTTTATTTCTTTGCTCTAGTAACAAACAAGGTAAAGCGCGACGTTGAGTTACGCCATTCAACATCTGTTTCGAAAATTTTGGGGTGCGCGGGGAATGGAATCGAGGTAACCTCTAGTGTTTTCACACTTCTCATACAGAGGGTTTGGGTTTGTTTTTGGTTTTTTGGTTTGGTTAGATTCGCTCATCTTCAGAACTACAAATATAAATTACTCATTTAAAATACATACGTAACAACTGCAAAAATCGAAGATCTTATTAAACAATCAGTATATAAGTAATATAAACACAGTAGAAACTCGATTATCCGGACTAACAACTGCGACTATTTATATTGAATGAGTACGTTAAAATAAAAATAAATAAATAAATAAGCTTCACGCTGTATCCCGCAAACAGCAGGGTAGGCAGAGAGAACCTAGTATTAAGACACTCC
>DWAP01003330.1:0-12189 GCA_018230625.1 Heliconius eleuchia
TCAACGCCGCGCTTTGCCTCGACAGCAGAGCGAAGAAATGAAAATATAAATGTAAGTAAATATTTAATTTCCTTGAGTGGGCATCGAACCCCATCGAACCAGTCGATTTTACAGTCACATTTTGTGCTCATGCGCCCCGATTGGCCTCAAAGACTAGATCTTAACCTAATTCTAAGCTAATTGTTATTATCGTGTTATTACCTAAAAGTAATTTTAATTATGTAATGATATCGTACGTGATTTCCAAATGAATCCAATATAGTTAGGTCCAAAAGATATTCACTGTCACTAAAATAGTGTAAAACATCACGTACTCTAAGTGTTATATAGTTAAATGGTTACATAATGCTATTGTTTATAAAACAAAAAAGTACTTATACTAAATTGGAATAAATTCGAACATATGTTTGCAGACCGATGACGCCTACCGCAGACGATGGCTACAGATTTCCGAATTCGACAGAAATTGGATACGGAAGTATCTTAATAGCGACGTATCTTAACACTTGGTTCCCAGGTTCCCTCTACCTACCCTACTATGTGCGGGATAGAGCGTGAAGCTAAAAAATATTATCATAAGTCTACATATTTTTAAAAGCACAAATAATAAGTACGAATATTTTTTATTGTATTGGAAATGAACTAACCGCGGACACTGCTTTTACGTGATCGGCGCCATAATGTCTTCAACTCAATGTTTATAATTTTTGCTTTAGTAACTTTTAAAGTAAATTAGTCATACGTAAGTATTGTTTTCAATTGGTCTTTTGTTCCCTCAACACCATCCGTTCTTAATCGCAAATATAATAAGCGTTTATTATTAAAACATTGTTTGGGCTATTGTTCGGAATATACCTTGAAGGTTTGTATTGAAACGTTTCTAAAGAATATACAGGTGTATTGGCTACTGGTTGAAATTCTTATAAAAAGCAAGTGTATTAGAGACGTTACCGATTGATGGATTCAAAAACACAAAATGCAAAATATGTTCATTAAAAAATGGTAAAAGTTGATTTTTCTTAATTATAAGTAAATTTATGTATCTATCTTATACGATAGGCTCTCACATTAAACAAAATATAACTATAAAGTTTTTGCCTTGCTTTTGCTTTACTTTCTGCCATCTGCTATTCTATTATTATATTGCTTTCGGTTGTGGGTTCGATTCCAACTCAGAGGAATGACATATTTATTATTTCCTCGCTTTGATAATGAGAGGTAAAGCGAGGCGTTGTGTTCTGCTCCTCAACGGGTAATGCTTCAAATTAACAGGTATAGTAGATAACAGAATACCTTAGCACTAAGTTCTTTCTACACTGCTATACTTGTATGGAATAAGCAGTGAAGACGAAAAGGAATCTTCTAATTATTTCCGAAATAAAATACACTTATTTCTAATAGTAATAAAAAATAATATAAAATGTAGGATCATTTCTAGCAAGAGAAACCACCATATAGCCATAGTAAAATATATATATCTATTGTATATCCACATTGTTTAGGTAGTGTTCACATTAATATTGTAATAAACACAACGCTACGTGCTCGCGTGCACTTTCAAACGCTTGACTGTGACCTCTAAAATCGGTACGTGTATAATGAGTTGCTATGAAACTTTCTGATTTGTAATCTAGCTGGCTTGACAGTGGTTATTATTTTTTTTTTTATGAAAATTTAAATGAAGAGTGAGTGTAGATAATGTTTTGTTAAAATGTGGCTTTGAACCTGTGTCCCCTGCGTTACTTATGCAAACCGAGGTGCAATACAATATTATGTTTCTCATAGACACGTGTTATTAAAAATGATAAATAATGATATTAAATGTACGACTAACATATATTTATTCAGAACTTCTATTAATAATTAATTTATTTAATAATATTAATTATATGTTATTTGTAGTTATGTTTCAATACAATGTTTTTTTTAATAAAATGCTATAAAACATATTTTTTTATTTATTTTCTTTCAATATTTACTTATATTAAATATGTATATCGATTACTAAAAGTGCAGTTACTTAAAAGTAAGTATAAAAAAAGAAAGATAACAAGTGTATTACACGTTATCTTATAAGCCCATCGCGAGCCGTTACCTCGTGGTTTCTCATTAACCTGACCGGGGCTAGAGGGCAGCTTGTATTAATTTGGGTCATCACAACTGAATACACCAATGTTATGGGAATATTGCGTTTTGTGAAACAATTATTTTGTTAATTTTTAAGTATACGTTGCAACATAATATATTAAACATTTACAGCTTGCCTATTTTCGACATTACTGATTGGGCTCAATTTAAAGAAATAATGTTTTAATCTTATCTTTAAAGCTATATAAATTATATATAATATAGAAGAATTACCTTAGTGGTGCTCTGCATTTGCAAAAACGTAGCAATTCCAGCACGAACGCGGTTTTTCACACCGCGAATGGTTCCCTTCGAACTTTTTATAGTGGACGGCGCTTCCTCACTCTTATAGTCTTTTATTCCCGCAAAATACTCCAATTCGGAGATATCGTTACGCGCACAATTATCTTCACTAACACTTTGCACTGACACATCAAATTGTTTTTCGTTAAGGTGAAAATCGTAAAACTTGTCCGTATCAAAGTAATGGCTGCTATAACAAATGCTCTCTTCTTTCATTTTGTCCGTCAATTTTCTCTCCTCGTAGGTACTCTCGCTAATGATGGGCGTTTTGGCGGCAGTTGCCGGTAACGAGTCCACACTGTTTTTCTTTACTTCACTATTAAGCTGCGAAACAAGACGGAACGACGTGAGTTGGGCGCTTTCTTTCGATAAATTTACATTTTCATTAATATTCTGTATCACTTCACCGTTCTGTTCGGTCTCCTCACTTTCGGTTTCGGTTTCGACGGTAGTGAGTTTCGCTGAACGATCTCTAATGTCTTGCAGGAGACCTTGCGGTAGAAAGCTGCCGTCTTTATTGTTCACTTTGGCTAGCGCTTGCTCGGAAGACTGTTTCTTTTCTTTTTTACTCGCGTCGTCGCTGTGACTTTCGTCGGCGTGCACGCTTCCATTTAATTCGCTACTATTTAATGAGTCACACGATATGTTAGAATCGTTATCTTCGAAATCGACCTCGCTATGATTTCTTGACTGACTAATTACCGTAACAGAGACGGCTTTCTTTGCAGAATTTGACTTTAGTGTTTTCTTTTTCGGTAGCGGAGGTGGTGTTCCGTCAAGGTCGCTGCACGTTCCCGAGTCTAGCGTATCGCTTGGAGAGCATTGGCCACTCGACATCACAACATTCGACATTGTGTTCACGTACGAGTTACAGTAAATGTAAGGAGGTTTATCTACTTTAGATAGATCCTCATTTTCTATAATTTTCGGCCGATTTTCCTCAACGTTCAATCTGACCAAGCTGTTATTTTTCTTGTTAGTTTCCGTCAACTTGAATGTGTCAAAATCAACGTCGCTTTTGAGATGAACGCTCGATATCTTCGGCGCTTTCGGCTTATCTGTATCCGTGTTTATTCTGATAGTAACAACATGTGGTCCGTTTGAGAGTGCGTCTGTGGTAGGAGTGCTCGCGGGTCGCTCCGGCTGGGTCGCCGCTAGATATACCGTTGTTGCTGGTATTTTAGAATTAAGGACAAGAGAGTGCATCGAACTTAGTGAGTCCATATCCGACCGGCTATCGAATCCATTCACTCTAAGGCTAGTATCATCGCTAGTTATTTGCGTAAAAGTGGTCGATCCAGTAATTTGCTTCACTTGTGCAGCAAGCGCAGGCACGTACTCTAGATTGGGTCGCGTGGTCACCTCCTCCATCATGTTGCTGGTTAATGAATTGGCATAATTGACTAACGGTACCTCGATTGTTACTTATTCAAGGCAGGTGTACTGGCTTAGATTGTTGTGGATGTATACGGCATAATGGTTCCGGTCGCGATTCAGTGTAGGCCAGTAATCTGCACGGATGACCCGTATTGTTCTATTATGTTTGTTTACCTGAAACAAAAAATTAACAACGATTAAAGAAGTGGCAAATATTTGTTTCTTAAACTAATTAATACGTGATTATAGGTAAATAATATGCATTTTCATTTATCATCAATGTAAATCGTAATGGATGGTAAAATATTAAGTTTCAATTTAAATAATAATTATAAATAAATGGAATAATATTAAGCAAATTATATGCTTACGAACTAGAGCCGGTAACTTCGTTCGAATTGACTATAAAATATAAAATTTTTTTTCGCTCTTGTTAAAACTTCGGAAAATTATCTTTTAGTATAATATAAATTTCAGCGTTCTACACCGCGTAGGTCCTGCTGTTGGTTCGCAATCACTCAGTCATGACCTAATTTTACATATCTATATACATTTAATGTATATTTTGCGGTTTTTTTTACGAACAATTGTATAATTTGGTAAACAAAGTAAGTAAATTTCCGTTAATTTACGTAATATCACCATTTTTCATTGTGTAGCTTAAACATGCAAAATGCGCTAATTTGTGAAAGGCTTAAAGTGGTATTACGCAATGTTTTAACTTCAATACAATAGAAACCAAATACAAAATAGTAGAAACAGTTATATATTTTTATATAATCGCCATTGTGGATTAGTGGAAGAGTTTTATATTTTTTTATAAAGAATTTTATGAAATTTTACGCAATAATTAATTTAATCAAATGATTCCTAAAGAAAACAATACCACGTGATACGTGGGATCTACTTTCAACTTAAGCAAATAATATCGAATTCTGGAGGCGTGACGGAACTCAACGCCGCGTTTTCCATCGACACCAGAGCGAATTAATTTAAATAATTCATTTCCTTGAGTGGGAAAGGAACCCTCATAAAGTAGGCACACACTTGTGCCCTTGCACCACGACTAACCTTTTTAATACTTAATGATAAAAAATGCTGAAGAAATATTCGAAAATTGACGTACAGACAGACTACTATACTATTGATATGTAACTAATTATTATTTAACAACAAAAATATACGTTAAAATGCATTATGCAAGTGTCCAGGAAATGTGCTTTTCTAATAAACGTATACGCGCGTGCATTATCACCAATACATGTAGTTGGTGACTTTCTAAATTATTTATGTTTAAAGTTAAAGATTTTTTTTTCAGCTTCACGCTGTATTCCGATTACATCAGGGTAGGCAGAGGGAAAAAAGGTAGTACTAAGGGGCTCTGATCCCTACTTTCTACCTGAGTTTTCTAGGAATTGCGCGTTGAGTTACGAAATTTAACGCCACGTTTTCCCTTGCTACCACAGCAAAGAATTAAAAATATTAACAAATAATAATTCATGTCCTCGATTGGCTAACGAACCCACAACCGTTTCGCGTTTCCGGTCATACGCTTGTTTCACTGAGCCACAACGGCCTTTAAAGGTTAGTTATTTTCAATATTTTGAATTCTTTTCATTATTTGATACTTGTTATTTATTTTTTGATACTTATTTATTTTTCAAGCTGTTTACTTCATGTAGCATCGGTCTAGGTAAAAACAAAAACTAATAGAATATGACAGAAAGATTTACTTAATTTAGAACATGTTTATGGTAGATTAAGAAACTTTTCATAATTTCTCATGTTCTAAAATCTAACTTCCTTTAGTTTCACACTGTGACCCGCTCTATTATTAGGATGGCAAAGGAAACTTGGGAACCTACAGTCAAGAAATTCCATTCCTATTAAGACAATTCCGTTTCCGCCGAATTCTTTAGACATTGCGCAGCAGAACTCAACACCGCGCTTAGCCTTTTTACCATAGCCTTTTTTACCATGGGATATTAAAATATTAAATATTTAATTATATACACTGCCACGACAGCCTCAACTCTAATTTATTACTTCAAATATAGCTAACACGTAACGTTTTGCACTTTCACGATAAAAACTGGAAGTAGCGCTTGTTAAATATAACTATTGCCCATTGAGCCTACATTCATACTTATATGCTAAAAGTTTCTTACATTTAAATCTATGTATAAAAAAATTATTCATTGAGGCCGATGTAGCCTGACTTTAAACATGGCGGTCGTGGGTTTCATTTCTTTCTTCTTTTTCTTCTTTCATCTTTTTCTTTCATTTCAGAGGAACGTTAAGTGAAAAATTATTGTAATTTTTTCACACAGCATAATGCTAAAAAAGATTAATTTCACGCAATTTTTATATTAATAGAAAATAAATTGTAAAACTTAAGCCCATCATGTCACAAATCCAGACCGGATATTGAGGTGACCGATAGTTAAAAAAAATGTAAGCATCTCCCCAAATTGAATTTGAACCCACAATTACAGTATATACATACATTTTAGGTTGTATCTCTCGTTGACAGGAGGTACACGACGAGTGGAGGAGAGTTGACGGACGGACGTAACCATTAATAAATAGATTTTGTAAGCGTTTGTATTGCGTTGCGTCAAACCTCGTAATACTTACTATGGAAATAATTCTCATTACATCGCCATAGCGGTTGTGCAATTGTTTGTTATACGTGTTTGTATAAAGTCACGGTTACTTTAATTTTTTTTTAATGTATAGGCAAATATTAATTGTGGATAGCGACTTACGTTTTTTTTTTAAATATTTAAAATGTTATAATAAAATGGAAAATAATAATAATTATTATTTAACGTATGATCTGCACATCCCATAAGTTTGATTTTGTTGGATTTTAATTATTCTCAATGCCAGCCCATCGCAGCGCAGTAGTACAGCGTCTGACTGTAACCGTGACGGGTGTAGGTACGATGCCCACACAGAAAAATGTTTTTTTTCCTCGCTCTGGTGGACCGTCTTCCACCACCGTCCGAAATTTGGGCAAAAAATGAGAAATGGAGTATTTTTAGTACTTAATATTAATCCTATGTAGATTACCTTTTAGAGGTGTCATCTTTAGAGAGATAGAATATTTTAGAAATAGTTTTTAGACATTATTTTAGATTTAAAAGATTAAAAAGGGGCAAAAATATTTTATAAATATCTATATTACTTAAAACTGTAAACAAACATTGAATACTAAGGAAATAAAATTGTTAATCAGAACAAAACACTTTCAAAACTTAGAATCGAATCTAATCGATTTGAAAATGATATTACGCGATTAATTGGTATCTAGTTCACGCGGGCTAAGTCTATTCATGAGATATTGGACGGTATTTATTAAAGAAGTTTCGATTAGAAAATAAAGCCTTTAAATATTTGTTTTGGTTTTTTAAAATAAAAAAATAATTGCTATATATTTTTTTATTTATTTAAATTTGTCGATTTGGCCTCAAAAATAATTTACTTGTCGATACAAATTATTATATAATTATAAAATTTTGACATTTATTGATTCTAAGTAAAAATTAAAATCTATATATTGGCAGGGTGCAAAGTACTAGGTGGGCATATCATAATCATTCTGCAATCTGCTTTAGTTAAGTAGTTTAGTGACATTCTCCAATCTCATGTATGCAATACCCTTTTGATAGCGGAACCTAACGCTGTAACTATCTTAATTTTTTTGAGTAAAAAAAGTTCAGAAGTTGTAAACATCCAAACTAACTTTCACTTGTTTTCATTTATATTACAAATTAAAATTAATTATAATTAATTAATTAATTAATGTACAGATTTTGTCACACATGTTTTGATTTAATTTAATGATAGTACAGCTTATATAGCACACTGTTTTATAGCGATAATGCTTAAGAATTGTGAGTCGTACGTTTCCAAGTAAAAGTATGATGTTAAATGTCAACGCGGAATCACTCATAAATCATATAATATGAGTATATTTTGAAAGAAAAGCTCGAACATTAAAATTGTCATTAAAACTTTTGTGTATAAAAGTGAAAATGTTCTTAGTGCTTTGTGTTTTTGCTTGTGAATAGTTTGGTTTTGTTGCCTTGAATGTTTTGTCACTTTTTTCTGCAACCACTGAGGTTTGTAATTATTTACCTTACAAAATATTTATTTTTCAGAAATACACGGGGAGATCCTAATGTTGGATACTTCGTTTCCAATTATTCGAGACATTACGTGTTGAATGGAAATTCGCAATGACTTGTTACCAAAGTGAGAAAATAAAAATAATTTTTCACTTGAGCGAGAATGGAACCTACAACCGACACGCTTACAATCTGACGCTCTGCCACTGTGCAATGCTCATGATTTTTTTAAATTAGTGTCGGGGCAAAGCGCGGCGTTGATTTCCACCAGTCAGTACGCAATGCCTCCAGAATTCGGCGGAAAGTGGGGAACGGAGTGTCTTAACACTAGGTTCCCTCTGCCTATCTTGATGTGTGCGGGATACAGGGTAAAGCTGTTTATTTTTTTTAAATTTTCAATAAAACTTGAACGTCTTATCGTTGGAGAACGCTTTTTATATATCGGTATCAGCCATACAAACGTCAACTAAGTTACCACTGAGTTAACTGGTATACAAAATACATATAAAAAAATATAAAGTAACAAGGTGTGACAAGAAATGTATCGTGACTATCGATAATATAATTCTAAATCAGAATACGAAACTGTTACGGCGATTTTACTAGTTTTTATTCACTTATTCTATATAGCTTTATATCTACATATTTCTTATGCTGCAAAAGTTTAAATTTTGAAGTCAATAAATATTTTGAATTGTTCAAAATGAAGTGAAAGTAGACCAGAGGGAAAGATTACTAAGCTCACTGTAGCATAGCTGCATGCATGCATGCATGATAGAAATAAATGTAACACAAAAAAAATGTTATTTACGTATATGTGCATATTTGTCGTTTGTCGTTAAGTCTTAAAAACTGAAGGCAAGCATAAAAAAGTTATAAACAGATAATTATATCTTATTTCTAGACCCAATTAAGATACCACAAAAAATATAATGAATACTAATCTAAAAAAGCAAAAAAATTACGTAAACAGATAAAATAAGAAAAAATATTGTAAAAAATATCTTAACGAAGACTAAAAAATTTGCTTGGCAGGTGTCTTTCTAAGATATTTAGTTACAATAATTCAATTAATGTATTACACAACTCAATTACCATATAAACATTTCATACTAATTTGATTTCATAATATAGAAATGCAGTAATAAAAATTATATATAAATTATATACATAAAACGATAAATAAGCCTTGGGTGTGCTATGTTCTAGTTCACTAATCTTGTTTCGGTTATTAGTACTTATGTATAAACATGTAATTTTATTAAATTATTTTTTTATCCACATGGCACAGAGGCACAATGTGTGACTGTAAACGCGACTGGTTGTGGGTTCGATCCCCACTCGAGGAAATGAAATTTTTATTTAAATTTATATTTCTATTTCTTCGCTCTGGTGTCGAGGCAAAGTCGAGGTTCCGCCACTCAGCACGCAATGCCTTCAGAATTAGGCGCTGTTGATATAAATGATATAAATGTAATGATTAGTATTGAATAATATTCTATTACGTTAAAGTGACATAATTGAAAAAGACCTTAGTTAACACTGTGGAGTAAAATCCCATGCGTGATAACATAATATATACTTTTTTCAGCTTCACGCTGTATCCCGTATATAGCAGGTTAGATAAATCTATAATCTTTTAGCTTTTACAAATGCATATAATTTATTAAATTTTAATTTTAATAATTCTTAAATTTGCTTCTCTAGAACCAAATTGTAAACTTCAAGCAAGTCCTAAGTAAATATAATGTTAACTGCTATTCAAAAATCAGCCTCTAATGGATGTGATTAATATTAATGAATGACTAAATAGAAAAATATTTCAAAATTGCAACACCGGCCATAATGTAAAAATCTGTCCAGTTCGTTGGTTCCTGTTTTACTTACGCGTAAGGTTATAGGAATGTCGTTAGGTATTATAAGCTTCTTATAATTGCTTTAAGCGCTATTGTTTTTATATTCATATTCATGTATGTATAATTGTATACACTTGGCTGGTTTATTTAAATAGAAATGGACAACAGTATAACAAGAATGTCTTGAATAGTTAGCATAACATAGCTTTGGCAACAAGACAAAACGCTATGTTGAGTCCTGTTTCTTATCACGTAATGTCTCGAAAAGTGCTCGGAACGTGGATAACAGAGTGTCTCACTACTAGGTTAATAAGGTTAACTATGCCTATTTTGCTATATACGGAAAAGCTAACGCTAAAAAAGATTTATCATCAAGCTATCATAAAGAGATCCTCTTACGGTAAATAAATATGATTTTTTTTACCCTAGAGCCTCACAGCAAGGTAGCAACGAACCTGGGGACCAAATTTTAAGATACTGCCGTTCCCCACTTTTCGCCGATTTCTGGAGGCATTGTAAGTTGAGTAGCGAAACTCAACGCTGCGCTTCGCCGACATATCTTTTAAAAAATTGTGACGATCATAGTTTTAATACAGCAATAGTAATCAAATAACACAACACTAACTCACTGCAATACAATTGTTGAAGTATTTCTGATTTACTTTATCATAAAAAAGTGACTTTAACATAAAGTACGCAACCGGATATCAAACCAGCTACCACAAATGTCAAACTTGAGCAATGCGATAACAAATTTTACAGGATCATCCTAACTTGGAATGTGGGTCAGATAACTAAGACGTGATATTTGGACAGCCTCAATATTTTGTTTGTATTGCAAGATTAGAAGCGTCACTTTGATCTATCGATCTGGTGTGTATTTTGTAAGTATCACGTAGATTATGTAAAAGTAATGTACATTTGTGCGGTTTTACAATATAAGTCAAGTTATGCGGAAGTAGCAGGTTCGATTTTAAAACATTTTTCTTATTAACAGTTCGGCGTAATCTAATTTGAGAATACTACACTTGTTAATAAGCTATAAAAAACAGGACAACAACAACAACGAGTCGCGTTCGCCAACGGAAATTCCGTACAAAAATTGCAGGTCTCGAGTTTTCCGAGATTCAAGTTTAGATTAGCCAGAGCCCTTTTATCTGATACTTCACTTGAACTAGTGGCTTTAATACCATTTTTTTTAATTGAATTTCAACTCGCGTAATGAATATGTCCAAGCGTTCCTGAGATAAAGACCCATGACAGACAGACAGATAGACAAGACGGACAACAAAGTGATCTTATAAGGAAACCTTTTTTCTTTAAAAGATACAGAACCCTAAAAAGTATCCGTTACTACGTTCAAATTTTTAAACGCTTTCTAAAAATGTATTTAGTAGTAACTTATAATACTTACTACTAAGTATTTATCATCAGTATCATCATCTTAGGAACATTGACGCCGGATAGTAAAATAGTTAAATGTTGAGAACTATTTTTATTATATATATTTAGTTATATAGAATCTTAAAGCTTTGTTCAGATACAAAGAAAATATTAGAAATCAGAACCTTTTACTTGACAGTCTCGGTTATTAGGAGATCATCATCAATGAAAAGGTCCCTTCAACAAGATACGTATATTTCTTCATAATGTTTAGTTAACATCTAGCTCTAGATGCTAATGTCTTTATGATTATTTCGATGATAATCATTACGACCTTTCATTATATCCGATCCCGACATTTAGAATCAAAAGTCACGCTGTCAAGGTCGAACGAAGACGCTTGCTTGACGCGTGTTCCACCACTTAATGCTTAATAGATATCCGCGTTGATGACAAATTGTGAATTGAGTATATTTTCTTATTAAAATAATAAATTGATTTCATATATTGTATTGAGTTTAAGGTCTATTGCTGCTCAGTTGCTGTCGAATTAACTCTAATAATATTTCATATTATGTTACACTATTGTGTACCTGAGGTGGTCATAAATAAAATATAGGTTGTACTAAGTTGGTGGATTGATTCGATGCCGTTGAAATTGAAATTAATTTTATGTATATACGAAGAAATATTCACAGGTAGATCATATTTTTATTTTAAGTAAAATTTTCTTGTGTATTATCAACAATTACCCAATAATATCTTATTAAGATTTCACATATTTCTTGTATATTACTTATAAGAATACTAATATATATTAGTAATTGTCTGGGTTTAATTCCAAAAAAAAATAACAAATAAAGGAAAAGAAAAAACATAAAAAAGAGGATTAAAAAAAGATCAATATATTAATAAGTTTAACCATCACATAATTTAGAGTGACTATAATTTAATTTTAGCTAGCTAGTTATATGCAGAGCTAGGTAGGTTTTTAAATAACATCGTACTTT
>DWAP01003331.1:0-12187 GCA_018230625.1 Heliconius eleuchia
TCCCTCTGCCTACCCTGCTGTGTGCGGGATACAGCGTGAAACTGATTTATTTTTATTCAATTTATTTTATTTATATTGTCTTGACATTAGGTTCCTAGGTTCACTATTCCTATCTTGCTATAAGAAGGATACAACATAAAGTTGAAAAAAATTGAAAAAAATATATACCTTGTAGCATATGTAAAGGTAAAGGTACCCTTTCAGATACACTGTGGTTTGTCTCATTTGGTCTTCTCCTAACAGGCCCTAAAACAAAAATTTTATTTAAATATCAATTAATAAAAAAATATTTAAAAAATAAAATACGCAATTTAGTAAATAGATTTTTTCTTGAGTTTCAAAGGCTCTTGTTTATAAAGAAGGTGGCTAAATTATATTACAGCATTACAGTAATATGTATGTAATATTGCATACATATTACTGTAATGAGGCATCTAAATCTGTTGTGCTGCTGTTGTGTGAAAAGTAAAAATATATATCAAGTTTTATATAATAATCACATACTAACCTGAATAATTTGACTGTAATGTTCGACTTAGTGACACAACAGGCTGCATCAAGCGTCCCCCTATCAACATTGGTGGCACTTTATTAATTTTTTCTGATGAAGGAGTACTCCATCTTCCACTCAACGTACTCCATCTTGGTAACACTGTATCTAATTCCTGTTGATCTTGCATATATGTTTTAGCAAGCTCTAAAGTGCGGGCGACGGCACCTGATGCTTGAACAAGGGCAGATAGTGCTTCTTCACTTGCTGATTGTAATGCAGCATCAAGTTTTCGTGCATGAGCAGCACCTCCACTACGGAGCCTCTAAAAATTTTTTGGCTATTACTTTTTTTTATTCATTCTGCATGCCATATATAATCCCGAAGCAACGTAACTAGACAAAAAACTGTTATAAGACTCGCTAACTCTTTAAGACATTTGCCTTCTCCAATTTTCGAGATTCGGCCGAGATCAAGGTTTGTGAGTATATTATAGCATGGAACGGGATGACATAAAGAGGATTTCTTGTAAAACAAAAGAAGTCTGGAAAATTTTAAGGAAGCTATCTAACAAATACGATATATTTGGATTATTAGAAACAAGTTCAGATAGCTGACACACAGGGGACATGGGATAACAGCCGTAACAGTTTGCAAACAAAACAATCGGAGAAGTGTTGCCGGTGTAGTGGATAAGGAGAATTGCTTGAAGTGTCTTGGTAAGAGAAAACCTCATTGTCCCTAAAATAATTCAAGGGCACTTATATTGAATTTTATAAAAAATTTCTGAGATGGTTTTATTACAGTTGTGACTACAAATCAAAGCCTGGTACTGGTACATTCGTTTTTGAGAGTAGGGGTGAGTGCTCCAAAACAGAGGTGTAACAGATATCTTGTATTATATCTAATATTAATATTAGAAATGTATAATTTTTACCATTACCTGTGATTTAGTTACCCCTGTCAGTAACTAAATCACAGGTAATGGTAAAAATTATAAATTTCTAATATTAATTTATCTAATAATTATCTATCTAATAATAAACTTATCTAATAATAAACAATGCTCATCATGTAGCCATTGTCAAAATAGTGCATTCTAGTATTTATTTGGAAAGTAATAACAATCAATAAATCAAATCAGGAACCTTTTCCCGAATCAAGTGAAGCATTTATAATGTTTAAAAAATACATTTTGGAATTATAACATTTTTTTTATCAGCTTTATGCTGTATCCTGCACACAGCAGGGTATACAGAGAGAACCTTAAGGTGAACCAGACGGATGAGCTAATTTGTTAGCAAAATTTAGGCTTAACCTTGAGAAAGGTCATTAAATGTTTTTATGACATTAAGTGACTAATAAATTTATTTAATGTTGTTTTAAACTACAGAAAGAAAGAGAGAGAGAGAGAAAGAGGACTGAGATGTTCACAAAATTTATACCAACCAAGTTTCTTTTATTAGAAATAAATAATATAAATGAAGAATCTAATAATGAGAATATTTCTCATTAATAGATTCTTTTATCAGTAATATCTCTGATTCATTTATCAGTTATATCGAAAAGAGATTCCTTTCGATATTACTGATAAATGAATCTCATCAACAGAAGAAGAAAAGTCTAACCAGTTGGCCTTTTTCGGAGAGGATATGTGTTTATATTTTAAAGAAAAGAGAATAGGAAAGTAATCACTACCATAGGAAAACAGGAGAACATACAATAATAGTAGTGATGTAGGGATGTAGTCAGGGATGAGGGAGCAAAGCAATAAGACAACAGAGGTTTTGGGATTCTGATTTGTATTAACTCTTTGAGTTGGAGAGCCATAATTAAGAATGCAAAGAATGACAATATTGCAAAATAAACAGTATTGTAGCAGGAATTACGGATAAAATAGAATGTAGCTCATTAAAGAGGCAAGGTAAAGGATGAGAAATATAGAGGTAAGCAAAGAAAATATCAAAAGCCCTTATAGCTACACCATTTAAATGTTAGCTATGAGAGCTAGGGAATTAAAGTGTCAAACTAGAATGGCACAACCTGCAAACTCATTCCTCAAACATGTGAAACCCTTGACTACAAAAGTAGCACCAGGCCTCAGCCAAGTTTCAGAGATGGCAATGACAACAGTAGGTTTTTCTTTGTATGAACACTATCACACTACCACATAATATGCAACAATATTGCAATTAAATTATGCGTTATAACGACCAAATCCCACTAAACGTGTGTCAATCGATACATACGCCGGGGACCAACTTACCATTTACAATTATATATTTTTTAATCAAGAAGAAACTTACACTAAGTTTTAGTCTCAGATCATTGATTTCTTTCATTAGATCTAATTTTTCATTCTCCCTTTGCGCGGCTGTCATTTTCCAATATTGCACTTTCTGCACTAATTCAGTGTTCTTTTCTTTCAGATCTTTTATTTCACTTTCTAAATCCGCCATTGTAATTACTTAACTTATTAACGATTAATGTGTTCCAAGCTATCAAATATTCGCCAATATTATATATATGATAACAATTAACAAATAATATAATAATTAAAACAGTTAATGCACAACGCAGCAACGATTCACAATGTTTTTAAAAGAAAATGACACTAGTCACTATTATTTGTGACAGTTGGTTAGAGTTGGACACTTGAGATATCACATAAAAACCGTGGCCATAAAAAATGTCAAAAGTAAAAAAATTGTCATAAGCTAAAACCTTATAACTAAAAATAGACTTATGCTAAAATTCAAAATATTCTTTATACAAATAGAATATTATAAAGACTTTTGAATCGTCGAATGTACATATAACCAAAAAAGTTACCACCGGTTCAGAAGGTATTTCTATTGAGAAGAGCCGGCAAGAAACTCAACAGTTCCTCTTTTCAAAATCATTGGTATAATTTAATTATTACGTTAACTAATTCAATAGACATTAATTCCATACATGTTTATCGTCTAAATATTCTTGAACAGCTTTACTTGTTAGTATTTTTTTACAGATACTTTAAATTGTGGTAGTGGCTAATGCAGAATACACTGTGGAATTTTTTTTATACATGTATACTCAGATTCATAAAAGATTTATTAACTTTTTTAACTTTTTGGAGACGTAACTTGGCGTAACAAGCTTAACTTTGTTTTTCGTTCCTATCGTGTGTCTATCACTATTTTACTATGACACTATATTTTGTCGGACAAACAGAATATTACAAAATACAAATGATGAAGCAACTTTAATAATAATACATGAGTTTTTAAAAACATATCGCAGAGAATCTCGAGCTCATAGGTTATAAATATGGTATATATAATATGGCTCTTTTTTGAATTTGTATTTGAAGCATTCCATAACAGCATTCCATAAGATAAAATACTATGAAAACAGCTATGGTAGACTAGTCGGGCAGTTTCAACGTCCGTCATTTGTCTTATTTTCTTAATTGCGAACGCGGCAGAGCTGAGTTCATTCGCAAGTGCTTCCAGGTGAGAGTTCCACGGGATTTTGAAATCTATAGTCTAAGAAAATAGCTGATTCCAATACATTGAGGGTTTCTCCTTTAATTACAAGACTAAAATTCTGTTTTTTAACGTTTTGTAAAGCAAACTCAAACTCAATTAGTTTTTTTAGCATTTAACATTAAATTATTCATATCAAACCAATGAACAATTTGCAATAATGCACTATTCACTTCGTCATAGTTCATTTTGTTCCTAACCATCTGAAATATTAAAGAGGTATCATCTGCGAAGAGTATAATATCACATAGGTTCTTTGCATAAAACCGCAGATCGTTGATATATATATAAAAAGAAATATAAAAATATACAAAAAAATATATATTTATATTTTATATATATTTTATTATAATTGTATGTGTAGTGTGTATAGTGCTATTTAATATTTTAGTCAAAGTAAATATGAAAAAGCCAAAAATGGAACACATTTTCTTGGTCTGCACTGATAGCCAATAATTATTATGTTCCAATGAGTTTAAATCACCCTCACCATTTGGATATATGTATTCTGTGGCTTAAATCGACACCGACAGCGATCTGTCAAAGAAGCGTGTGGTGAAAACACAACGCGGAGTGAGGTTATAAGTGTACATAACTTTAAACTTGTCTCTTTTATGACAAAATGTCTTTCCGCGGAAGAGGTGGCGGCGGTGGTCGAGGCGGGTTTGGGGGTAGAGGTGGTGGAGGAGGCGGCCGAGGATTTGGAGGTAGAGGACGCGGTGGAGGCGGCGGCGGTTACAGACAACAAGATGCTGGCCCTCCTGAGTCTGTCATCCCTCTAGGCCACTTCGGCTGGACGGTGCAAGACGACCTCGTGTGCAAAGTAGACATTGAGGACGTACCCTACTTCAATGCCCCCATATATTTAGAAAATAAAGAACAAGTTGGTAAAATTGATGAAATATTCGGCAACCTACGTGACTACTATGTTTCTGTGAAGTTAGGAGAAAACATTAAAGCGAAGAGCTTTAAGGACGGCCAACAATTTTTTATTGATCCAGCAAAATTGTTGCCATTGAAGAGATTCTTACCCCAACCACCTGGAGCCAAACGAGGTGGTGGAGGGCGGGGAGGACGTGGTGGGGGCGG
Organism: Heliconius eleuchia; assembly: GCA_018230625.1. Classification (NCBI taxonomy): domain Eukaryota; kingdom Metazoa; phylum Arthropoda; class Insecta; order Lepidoptera; family Nymphalidae; genus Heliconius; species Heliconius eleuchia. Next base: position 5,107 of record DWAP01003331.1, read on the forward strand.
TAGAGGTGGAAGAGGCAGTGGAGGTTTTGGAGGCAGAGGTGGTGGTTTTGGAGGCAGGGGTGGTGGTTTTGGAGGAAGAGGTGGTGGTGGCGGTTTTGGAGGAAGAGGTGGTGGCGGTTTTGGTGGAAGAGGTGGTGGAGGTGGATTTGGTGGACGAGGAGGTGGCTTTGGCCGTGGTGGACGTGGAGGTGGCTTTAGAGGAGGAAGATAGTGATAAGTGTAAGACACTGGGACCAATTATATTTGTGTGACTCTCATCATATAATTAAGTTTAATTTGATATAAGTATAACAAAACTTAAGCTATGTTCAAAATTTTGAGTCTAAAAACTTATTTTCATAGATTTATTAATAAGATCAGAATACTAATCTGATTTTTCAAACGTGTACTTTAATAGATTTGCATTTTTACAAATAAGTCAATATATAACAATTATTTCTCATTATGTATTTAAAAAAAAATTTATAAGGACAATATAGCTGTATATGCCTAGAGTGATACAAATATTTGTTACATATTAAATAAGGAATAAATAAAAAATTGTAAAATATACCTTATTTTTTAATACCTTATATCCCTCAATACTTGTAACGGAAGATTTGTATTGTAACCCCCAAACAGTATTAATTTTAATATTATATTTAATTTAATTTAAATAATGCAGGCAGTGTGAAGCTAAAAAAAATCTATGACTGCAAAGAAGTAACTATGGTTAAGTAATTTAGAAGATTAAGAAGTGTTATTAATTTTGATGTCATTCTATAACAAAAAAGGTTTACTTTTGAAAAACAAAAAAATTGTAAAATAAAAGATTATATAGAAAGAAAGACTAATATTGTTTATATAATTGAAACAAAAGACATTTCTTAATTTACTGGTTTATATAATTATTGAACTTTACTTGTATTAAAAAAAAATATTTTAAATAATAACCACACACACATTTAACTTTATAATAATAAATATATTCAACTATTGATATTTCAATTAATTATCAATGTTCATTATAGCCTTAGATCTATTATTAAAAATGTAGAAAGATTGAAGATTCTTCTGGGTTTCCCATTTCATATTGTTTAATTCAGCTGCCGCTTGTATCTCACGGAGTTTTCCAGACACATTCAGAACTCCCCACATCACTGCAAATAGACTTGTCACTGCTTGTATAATTATCTGAAATTCATTTCATACATAATTAATTAATTATTCTCCTTTTTATCATACATAAGTCATATTTCTACATTTTATGAACAAAATATATACCTACATCTAATGGTAATGTTGTAAATTCTTGTGATGTTATCCGAAGGTATGAACGATCTGTAAATAAGAGCCACATAATAATTACAAATTGATCATTAAAACCTAGGGGCCAGTCACGGCAGAGAGGCACAAGTGTGTGATTGTAAACACAACAGGTTGTAGAAGCCGACTAAAAAAAAATATTTATTATTCACTCTGGTGTCGAGGCAAAGCGCTGCGTTGGGTTCCGCCAGTCAATACGCAATGCCTCCAGAATCCGGCGGAAAGTGAGGCGGACTATCTTAACACTAGACTCCTTCTGCCAACTTTGTTACATGCGGGATACAACGTGAGCTAAAGAAACAATTATAGCTAGGTACGTACGTTGTGCTGCCGAGAACGCTGAATGGAATAACGATATAAACCCAACAATGATAATTATTTTATGTATTGACGCCATTCTTATGTAAAACTTTTAGCTAATAAAGTTGTAGTTATTTATATATTAATATACTACTTTAGTATTAATATATGTCGATTTTTTTTAATAATTTAGACCTCCACTAAAAATATATTGATAATTATTGTCAATTGTCATAAGTCAATAGCAAATGTCATTCAAATATTAAATTATCGTTCATGATTCGCTTGCCACTTAGCAGACGATTGAAATTTACTACCATATTGTTAGATATGAGTTAGAAAATAAATCCTATAGTAATTAATAAGATTTTTCTATTTAATTAGTAATTATCTTTACATATACAATATAAAACTAAAAAAATAAACATGTAACTCTTTGTCAGTTGACTCGTTCCAAAAAAAGTTGATGTAGTAGCTAGTTGGTATTGGTTAGGTACGATAATTTTAATGAATATATTTAATCTGTGGACAACCAGCTATGTTTTGTTAGGAGACGGTTGTGTTTTATCGTTTTTGTATTTGGGAAAAGGTTTTCTATATTAATTTAAGAAAAATATTACTTAATATGCCAAAACCTAAGGCAGAAGAAATTGAATTAGATCCCAAGGCTTCACGGAAACCGTCCAAAAAAAAGTTTATTGAATATATTTACAATGAAGACTCGGGGGAGATTTTCGGTAGAACTCCTAAAAGCTGGAGTAAGTATTTTATTATTTTTATGTTTATTATTTTTTACAACAAGCATATCGTACTCTTATTATTTTCATTAACTTTCTATTTTATAAGAAGTATTTTAAACAAGTAGCTATTTATCGAAAGTTTTAAATAGAGGGCGTGGCTTTAGTTTGGCAAACTTAAAGTTTTAAAAGTTTTTTCAAACAAAATATGTTAAGTAATTATGAATTAAAACATTAACGTCACCTGATTTTAAATGATGGTGTGTTTTATTTCATCATATACTTATAAGATTATCAATATATATATTGCTTTATTTGTTATTTTCATACTTACTTGAATATACTGAAAAAGAAATTGTATGCTTGATGACTATAATACTATAATACTGCTTAATTATTAAAAACAATTTCTAATTTATATACAATACTTATTGCAATTCAAATTTTAAATATTATAGTGAAACTACACACTAAATTATATTTCCCACATCGTAATATGCTACACCAAAAGTCATTGCATTAGTTTATTATTTATACAACAATTCATTTATTCACACTGCTAAAATGAAACCAAAAAAATACTATAGTTAATTGAACTTAAATAAAAGTTAAATGTTTAGATAAATATACACAATAAGATATTTAGTTTTAAATTAATTTAAATCTAAAGTTACCTAATCACATACTACTAAACATAGTATATATTACATAATATTCACGACCTCTAATAATATAAGAAGCCCCATTATTTCTTAATTTGTTAAAACCATGTCAATAGTACTTAGTTGTAAATTGCAGCATAGCCCTAATCTCTGAAGCCTTACTTGCTATGCCTATAATTAAACTGTGGTGTTAGATTCCACCCCTTGTTTTATCCTTGATTGGTATTTATGCTTGACTTTCAACACTGTTTGTGGAATAATATTTGGTTTAAAGGTGAAATATAAAAAAGTATTTATATTTCTTAATACAGTATAGCTGCTGAGTCATGGTCACTCTGAAGTTAATTGTAGATGGGCTGCAAAAATTTGCTTCTATTCTCATTTTATTACTTGTGTGATTGTGATGAAATAGAAAGCCTATGTTTAAGTCAGCTACAATACAAAAATCATACTGCACTTTTTTGTGTGGTGTAAGAACATTTTTAATGCATACTAATTACAAATAATAGGTTCAAATCCCACTAAGATGTATTTATAATACAGGTGACTTATAGAACTGAAATATTTTCATTTCATTTCATTTCCTAGCTTGGTAACAAGACAAAGTGTGGTTTCGAGTTGTACTTTCAGCAGAAATTGAGGAACAGAGTGTCTTAATAATACATTCCTTTTGCCTACTTTGCTAAATGCTTAAAATAAAAAACTAAATAATTAAAAACTAATCAACAATTTTGTTCACAGGTAAAATCATATTATTCTATATGATATTCTATGCAGTCTTATTCTCATTATTTGCAATTTGCATGGTGACTTTCCTGCAGCATTTCATCAACCCTCGAGTGCCGAGGCTCCAGCAGGAGGCTAGTTTGATAGGAACTAGCCCCGGACTTGGATTTAGGCCTTTGCCCCCAGATGTTAGGAGCACTCTCATTTGGTATAAGGGTACAGGTTATGAAAGCTATAAATATTGGGAGGATCAACTTATTGATTTCTTATCAGGTATTTATACAGATTTTTATGTTTCTAAAAAGCTGTAGGTTTAACGGTCTATGAGGCATAGCATTGCAACGAAACAAACTTTTGACCAGTAAGACCAATAAATGTAGAATATTAAAATATATATAAAGAGAAACAAAAGATATATAAAACTATTATATAATATGAAACAAGATCGTAAAAAACCACTATTAATATAGATCAAGTGTCTAACATTGCAGACATTGTTTGGTAATCATTGTTTTAATTGGGATTTAGAGGATATTATGAATGGGCTTTACCTGTTAGATTTAGGAATAGTAGTGGGTTCGTTACCTATTTGGAGAAATAAATATATAAAAAATTTTATATTGACAGAAAAACAGAGTTTGGTTTAGATATGGAAATGGATCATATCACATATATTATATATATTATTAGGCAATTTTCACAACCTTTTACTCTTTATTTTTCGGGATATGTCTAGAATTATTATTAGCTGACTTTGTACTAATATTTCTCCCTGTAACATTTCCATTGAAAAGTTATCACTTTATACGTTCCCTGTATAAAGTGATAACTTTTCAATGAATACAATATTAAAAGTTGCCTGATTACGTTTTTTAAAAAATGGGAAATGGGTCACTGTGTACTTATACTGGTTTATAATGGCTCGATCCTGTAGTGCACAGTGACGCAGTGCAATCAATACACAGTGGCTGGGCATTATAACAATAAATGAAAACTATGATGTATTTTCAGTTGTGTATTTATTTACATTTGTGTCTTAAGACTAATATTCATCAACATCAGTCACATAAAAGTTATAATAACAATCAATTAAGATCAACTTTAAAGTAGCGAACATGACTTTCACTTCTTTCGATGCTTTGTGCGTGGACAGTCCATTTATAATAAAACGATTCCACATCGTATATCATCTACGAGCTTAGTGTCACTCTTGCGACGCGGTATTCTAAAAAGTAAAGAAATATAAATTGAAATGTAAATACAATATGAATTGCTGGACTATTTATTGAAGTTTTAGAATTTTTTGGATTTTGAAAAAGAGTACACAGTGACATGTGAGACACTGTGCACTCATGAGTCTTTATCTTTTAAATTTGAGTCGCTGAAGACGCTGTTGCCATTTGAATTCAATGGCAAAACAAATAAAACCTAGTCTGCCAAAATTTAAGCGATTCTAGCCACTGCATTAACACCACTTTCAATTAAAATTATAACATTTAATCAATATTTAAATATTTATTAATAAAAACTCGTGTAACTTAAAATACTTATATCACGCTGAAGTGTCAGAAATGGCTGATCATTGAGATCGCATAGGAGAAAAAGAAAAATCTGAAAAATAGATATGTATATTATAGATAAAATCTATTACAAATTTAAATATCATATGCAAAGATAAATTTGTCAACTTTTAAAAATTGAGCTTCCAGTTGGCCAACAATCTTGAAATTGTTAAGGAACACTCCGTGAGTGAGTCTGCCTGGCACTTGATGAAGTGTTTTGTTTGTTTAGTTAGGATATGAGCTGTTATGGCTCATAAATACCATATTTCATCATACAAGCAAGCCATTGTGAAAGTATTACATAATGTAAAGCGGGTTACATGATGGCTGCTTCACTCAATAGTAAATAGTAATTATTTAATTAGAATAACTTACCTAATAGGATAATAGAGAAAATATTACAGTAAAAGACTGTACTTTAAATAATAATTAAGTAGAATGCTTAATAGGATTATGATTAAAATTTTAAGCCATGGTTAAAGAGAGTCAAGGAGTTTGTGGGCTTGATACACACTCAGGGAATCATCTTTTTGACTTGTCCCCTCCGTTAAGATACACTGTGGCATTCAGTTTCGCCTCTCAACTGGCAATGTTTCTAAATTGAGTGTAAAACAAAGTGTCTTGACACTAAGTTCCCCCTATTTACCTTGATCTATGTGTTATTAATACATGTAGTTGAAAAATAAAAAAAATAAAAACGAAAAAGTAAAGATTTGTGAATAATTTTTTAGATTGTACGATAAATGGCCAAATTTTATTTAAACGTTTTTATTACTTTAAGCACATAATAATTGTATACTTTATGTCACTTTTATACCAGAGCAGTGATATAAAAATAATTTAGAAATAATCATTCCCCCAGTGAAGATCGAAACTACAACCAACTACAACCTAAGTATTATTAAAAAAAAATGAAATGAAATCTAAATATTATTAATATTATATATATCTCCTTTCAGTATACAAGAAGAAAGGACAAACAGCAGGCGCCGGACAGAACATTTTTAACTGTAACTACAAGAACCTACCGCCACCAGGCAAAGTGTGTGACGTAGACATCAGAGGATGGGATCCTTGTATAGAGGAAAATCATTTTTCCTTCCATAAGTCGTCTCCGTGTATATTCTTGAAGTTGAATAGGTAATTTTAATATTTGATTGTTATTTTTTTTTTATTGATGTAGCAAAAAACTGGTGAATGAGATGAGATGAGAAGGAAATTCGCGTTAGTTATTTTTTTGGCGGAATGTGTGGTATGAAAATTTCTTAATGGGAACGGAATGTCTTAACACTAGGTTCCCTCTGTTTACATTGTTAAATTTGGAACATAGCGTGAAAGTATAATAAATTCCTAATAAAAATATTACATTTATAGAATCTACGGATGGCGGCCGGAGTTCTACAACGAAACTAAAAACTTGCCGCAAGACATGCCAATGGATTTGCAAAGTTATATAAAGAATTTTACTACTTATAACGGAGACTATGTGAGTAATATTTTTATTTTATATTATATATTTCCTGTAAATGGCAGGATTGACAATATAAATGACATCAGCTGACTGTAATTGATGGTTGTTAAATTCCCTCTATAAAAACTATTACCTTATAGTTTTTTCGCTGCTGAACTGCAACAAAGTACGGTGTTGAGTTGCTCCACTCCATCGTAATGTTTCGAAAAATCTGGTGATACATTTGAAAAGGAGTAGCTTATTTATTTATTTTTTTATTTATTTTTCTTTATTTGTACACCACTTATAAAAAATACAGAGAGAAAAACAGAAAAAGAA
>DWAP01003332.1:0-12184 GCA_018230625.1 Heliconius eleuchia
AATATTTTCAATGTACAGAAACGACTTTTCTACAGATTTATTATAAGTGTAGATTAGCGACCCAAAAGCGACTTCGACCGTTTGCTTATTGTTTTAAAAAAAATTACTTCACGCTGAATCCCGCCTGTGGTATTACAGCAGAGTAGGCAGAGGAAACTAGCGTTATTAAGACTCTCCGTTCCTCACTTACTGTTATAGTATAGACAAATTATACATAATGTTAACATGGAGCCTATGTGTGTGTGTTTTTCTAATATATAAGCTATATTACTGTACAGTTTCATCTAAATCCTTTCAGTAGTTTTTGCGTGAAGTGGAACAAACATTCATCCTCATAATCCTTTTACATTTATAATATTTATTAATACGATTCATATAAATCTAGATTTAAACTCAAATCCATTTTGTCATTAGAACTATTTTGTATTACTTAAATACTTTTATTAATGTAGCTTATTTATGAGCTGTTTGCGAATTATTGTTTTTTCTTAAATATAAGATGATGGTGATGCGAACAGGTTTATTATTAAGCAATTACTGTTTTTTTTTATTAATATAGTTTTTAAATGTGTTTGTACTTAATAAAAATAGTGTTGCTGAAGCGATTTTTAAAGTATTATGTTAGTTACGGAAGCAGATTTCCATTTTCTTAGTACAGAATTTTGGTTAATAATTGTAAATAATATTTTCTAATTCAGCATTTACATTTTCTATGTAAATATTGTTTATATTTTTTAAAAATAAAAAAATTGTGTGCAATTATTTTTAAAGGTGCTTAGTAATGTAAATGTCTATAACTTGTATGTGTCTATGTATTGCAGGATAATGTACCTGCGGCAACAGATATCACGGCTTGAGGAGCTGAAGTCGCAGAACTCGTTCATGTCGGAGGACTAGGGTCTGCGGTGGGGGGCACGTCCGCCCGCCGCGCCCCCCACCCGCCCCGCCGTGTTCCCCCGGGCCGCCGGCCTGCCAGGACCGCCCCCGTCGCCCCTGTCGCCGCGAGACCCCCGCGCGACCAAACATTCATTCCGATGACTGCGATCATAGCGTGTGTTGTGTGATTCCATGTTCAATTGTAAGCGGTCGACTATAAGGGTACAGTGTTTTGTAACGTGTTTTATTATTGTAAACAATTAAATTATTGAAAACGTAACGATTATTTCCTACGAAACAAACATCTTATTTCTATGATTTTATTTAATTATAATTACAAAACGATACGTTCGCGCCGCTCGCGTTTATGATATGTTTATTTCTGACCAATCAGTGTATATTATATTATGTAACTTTGTAAAAACCAAGTATTTTTTAATAATTCTAGTTAAGTAACCAGGACTTGGTATAGTTTGTTAGTTGATTTTTATAAAAAAAATCATATAAGAATAAGCGCCGTGTCACACCTAGCTACGAGCAATATCAGATCCGGACAATGATGCCGGTGTTAGAGTTAGACTAGTTAAACGGAGAAAATTGAGGTCGAACAAAACATATATTTTTTAATAAATTTTCCAGAAATCATATTATGCGGAATTTTATTGTTAAATTATACGAAACCGTATTTAGGTGTTTTGTCCAAAATGTTAGAGATGGAATATATTCGTTTATTTGTTATCTTTGCAACCGACGATTCTTGCACGGTAACAATATTAGTTGAAATATATACAAACACATGACTCCCGATTGCGGCTTGGGACTGTCTCACTACACATTCACAAGTATAGGCACAGGTACGACAGCGTGTTTTTTAATATTACAGTAGACAATAGCGATACGCGAACTTTCAAGTAATTCCTACTAAAGGAAACACGAACACCAAATGCTATTCCTGAATGTGATATTTAAATAATAGTGAGATACCAAATATTTCAAGTCGTGTTGTCGTATTATCTCAAACGATTATAGTCATAAATTCATGTATATGCTATTTATTCTGTGCTAACGGAAACACAAGCGACTTGGAATATTTTGTGTTTACAATTCTTGTTATAATTATAAAAGCTAGTCCCAATACTTGTCCGCCATCCCTCGAGAAATCGGTTGATCACAACCACTACTAGACAGCATCGATAAAAGTAGTTTCAAAATCTTAGCAATAAGATCGAAGATAATCTAAATGATAATACTGATTAATTTTCTAAAATTTCTATGAACGCAGAAACAAAAATATGTGAAACTATTCTCAAATTCTCAAGTTTGTAATAAAAAGTATATCATCCAAGATTACAGCCAAGTTCAGTGTGTCGAAATAATTAAAAATGCCAAAATACTATCGGTATTTAATACTTTTCTAAATCGGATGATGTTCCTCTCTCTCTCTGTTGTAGATTATCTCAATTTGAATACTATATCTCAATTTGATATTTTTTGCAATAGATGAAGATGTTAATCATGAAGTTATGAAACCGTTTTTTGAACATCTTGAGATTTTGGTATAAGAACATTCTATAGAACAAAAACATTAAACTTAAACGACAGACTCAGAATGCGGCGTAATGCGAAAAAACATCAAGAGATGTAAAAACTGTCAAACTTATGACAACAACCACTCTATATACATTCTGATTTTTCGAAATGGTGAGAAAGGATGACAACAACATAAGAGATCTTGCGCTTGAAGCACAAATTCGAGGACTATTTCGCACCAAGCTCAAATCATATCATCATGCTCATTCTCCAATACCAGCTTATTCACGTTGAGTAGGCCTCTCTCGGTTGACTCTGCATTAATGCTTTTGAATTAATATACAAGTTTTCCCCTGGAAGTGTCATCATGATTTTGGAGTGTCTGATAACTGAAAGTGGTTTTTTTATACGTCTCTGGGGCATGTGCTTCATCTTAACAGTCACTGCCCTCACCGGCCCCAGGGCTATATATTACGAATGTATTTAATTTCACTTCACTTTCAATAATAATCGTTCAGAGTTCATCAGTGCAGACTGATACAGCTAATCAAGCCATACCAGAACTTCCAACTAAAATATCTAATGACAGTAACGAGATTAGTATGCGTTTGCCAAAGTAGAACCACCATCATCGAAGTAATTTCCAAGACAAATTAAATTGTTCACTAAATTCCCAAAAAAGCTACATGGCAAGATTTACAAGACAAATAAATGTCTTAAGAAACTCCTGGATTGTCACAAGACACTATCAGACTACCAGATTCAATTGGACCTGACAACCCGCCGCATACAATTCATATACACGCCGCAATCATTTCAATAATTGTTAATTCACACAATGCCAATGACAATGTATATAAGCGAATAAGAATTAAAATAAATATATTTAATTAATATTATTAATTCTATTTATAATTAAAAGAACTTTTATGTCAATTTGCCGTAAGTCGTACGAGAGACACGCAGCCACTGCCGCCAGTAGCTAGATGTGATGGGTTCGACGTGACGGTCGCGACTAAACATAGCAGTAGGTAGGTAAAACGTCTCCGGTGTCTTAGGTGTTTATAATTTTTTTACGATAGATAATAATAACAAATCGATTGTACTGCAGAAATAACATCAAACCACGTATAATATAATGCGTTTACAGAAATACTAAGTTAGTACTGTGAAAGCGGATCACGTTGATATGTAAATAGGAAGGCGCGCTCGCGGCCGCATACCGCATCCTGTGACATCGTGACATTGTTTTCTGATATTGTTCGAAATACAAAGATTTAACCAGTTAAATAAATCACTTTCAAATACTGCTATTAGTCTCAATTGCCTATCCCGAAATCTCACCGTATTCAGATGTATAAACATTTCTAGTTTCTAACAGCGGTTTTAGATATTTTTAAATTATACTTAAGTGTTAGCAACTAAGTAGCAATTTTGATTTGTTGTTTTTTATTGTATTAATGAAACGTCGTTATATGATATGAACGTTCACTGCGCAGTTAGAGAAGATTTTATTTACAATTCATTATTTTTGTATTCATTGATTTCACAGATTTTTTTAAATTAATTTGTAGTTTAAATTTATATATTGTTTAACAATCATTCATTCTCTAGCTGCCGCTTTTTTATTATTTGTGTAAATGTGTTAGAATCATTAAATTTATATGAATTTATTATGTTTCCTATTTCATTGCTTAATAATCTTAGATGACGTTCTGAGTGTTACGTTAAAAGGGTTTTATCGGAATTCATACTCGGGGCACCAACATATAATATTAGTTCCTAATGTCACTATATCTTTGATAACTTCCATTATTTAAAATATACAAATTCTTAAATAATGGAAGCTCTGAGATCTTTGTATAGACTTATGTCAATTATACTTAACATGAATTTATTATTACATAAACAATCTATATTTCAATCTCACAATGATAATTTATGTATATCATTAGCATGTAACTAAAAATCCAAAATGAGAAAAGAAGGAACAATAAAATCAGGTGAACGATACCGGCTTATTTTTTCGTTTAAAAATTTTTCACTAATTATATACTAAATAAGAAGAGTTAATTTGATCAATTCAGAGTATTCAAGTACAAATATTCTGTGTAAGCATTCTGTGGAAGTGCTCCAGGATTGTAAATGCAGTAAAATGTACAGATTATCTATTATTATGTAATACTTCCGTCATTTCGATTGCAAAAAGTAAAGTTCAGTGACCCGCTACCGTCTGGATTTTGGGCAATCTCCTCTCAGTGCTCGCTTACCGCTTTACCCAAAGAATCCTTTGCCAAATATTATCAATTTAAACCTAGTAGTCCTGGCTGTGTTTTGTCCGTCGGTCACTTAATGGGAAAACAAATGAAATAGTAAAGTGGTAAATAAATAAGATTTATTACATCTAATCTGTGATTTGAGTGAGCAGCGCCGTGCCGCGTATAATCCAGAAGTCTGAATGCGCGTTGGACGGCAGCAGCACGGGCAACACGAAGTTAGTACTGTGCCCCGTAGTGGAGAGCGCGCCGGCGCGCTCCGACGTCTTGTACAACGGCGCCTCGTAGCGCGGGTCCGGCTTGGGCAGCGCCAGGACCGGCTCGAACCACACCACAGGGAGGGGTGGGTTCATTTCCCCTTAAAATAATACATACATATACACACACACACACACAAGACAAGCGTGATGTGCCATTTTTAACAGGTTAACAGTGGGTAAAACTAGTCAAGCTTCAAGAAATGTTGTTATAGCCCATGTTGTGATTCTATTGTTATTCTTTATATAATACATTTCAGCAGCATCACATTTGTTTGGAAATGAGAAAATTTGCAAATAACGTTTCTCTGACTGCGTTAATTTGAACATCATGATAATGATTTGCATTTAGCCTGACCTCTGGATTTTATTACTGATTTAATTTGATCTATTCATTTATTTAAGAACAACAGTATTCTTCTAGTTCAGCGTATAATTATTCTTACGACAACTAGTATTTCCAAAGTTGCACAAAACGCACTTATTTTAATGTGTTTCTTCTAAATCTTGGGATGTAAGTATTACTATTTATCTACAAATCAACTTGTGAGATTTAATAAAAGAAAATATGTTGTTACAGAGATCATTTGGCTACGAAAGCGATATTCAGATTTTTAAACTGATAAATTAATCTGGCTGTTGTGTATTGTAATATTAGTTCTATTTTACCTGGCAAAGCATCAACGAGTAAATTCTTCTCCTGATCCCAGCGACCTGCGTCTATGAATAGACCGTGTATATTGATACCGTCCTCGGGCTTCTCCAGGGCACCGAAGACATTGGCATCGTCTTCCTGTGTCATCATGCCACAACGGTCAAGAGAGATATCTCTAAATATACAGAGCTAATAATCAGAATACGATATCTATTAATGCAAATGCGAAATTTAAACACAGAAACAAAGATTGACTGTGATGTTTGATTAGATACTTGTAAAATGTTATTATTGGATTTAAAATTCACACTTAAATTTTATTTTTGCTAATACTTTTATTTGGAAAATTGATCAGCATTTGGGGCACGAGAATACCTTAGTCTTCTTTTTATTGTATTTAAACACGTCCTCTTGCGACAAAAACAATTTCAACGGGTGGAAGTCGAACTGCAAGGCGTCGATGGGCACGTGGTAGCGGCGCGCGTACGCCTGCAGCGCGCCCGTCAGCAGACCCTGCGGGAAGAACAGTCCGGACACCCAGCTGCTCGGCTGCGAACCCTCTATCAGCCATTTCTGTTTACATTTTCATTTTATTTATTTATTTACTTTTTTTAATAGATACTGCAAATTTATTTGCTGGCGAAATCTACTCTAAAATAATTGTGTTATAAAATATCTATTTAGAAATGCAGCGACTTTAACCTAATATTGACGTGCAAATATAAATAAATAATACTAATTACATCAATATAGTATAATAGCGGGAGCTCAAATTCAAAATGCTGGTAATTTTTACTTTGTTTTTCAGCTTCACGCCATTTTCAGTATAACACATTGCAGAGTCAACCCAAATTTATGAGAGCGGAGAACTAAGAAAAAAACTACGCAATTTTTTGAGACGAGGTTAAGCTGAATATACAGGACTTTTATATAGTGCATTAAAGTTAATGGGCTAAACGGCTGGGTAAACACTTCGAGCAAGGTTTATATGCAGCCATTTTGTTGATCCGAGATTATTGTAATATTACATTACAACATCAACACAACAAACAAAGCCTAGACATAGTTATGGCTAAAAATGTGGATTGTATTATGTTGATGTGTTTGAAAATCTTCTTAATTCTTTATTTTTAATTATTTTCTGAGCAATGAACAAAGTATTTTTAGTTTTATACAAAATACCTAACATACTACAAAGATATACAGATTACTTAATTTATAAAAATAATCGATCATAGCAAATATTCTATATCATCATACCAAATATTCTAATTATGAAAAAAAACACTGGAAAGATTTTAAAAAAGATACTTGTGTACATTTCTTACAACAGGCAACCATTATCTCATAACCATTATCTCAGATAAATAACCTTTTTAACCGACATCTTATGTGTGCGACAAATGTACGAATAACTCAATGTGACGCCAATCGATTTCGATGTTTCTTTTTTTGTTGGAAAGGACACACTTCAAGGGTAGTTTCATGGGAGTTTGGTTAGGTCCTGATTTTGGGATCCGACTGAAGTCGTTTTTTTACCTTACGATATCCATATTAGTGCTACAAGTTTTACCGTGAATTTAAATGTATTCATATACTTAGTTATGGATCTAATTGTCTCGTGTTGCCGCTTGCCGCCTCCCGGTCCGACGTGGGCGTGGTCGGTAAATCAATACCGCACTGTCGCAGCTGCAATTCACTTCAATGCGCACTGATTTATAGTCCCTAGTCCCTTCGTCTGAACGGATGGTGCCACTGCTGCACACATGCACGTAGGCATAACAGTAAAGCAACAATTATAATTTATATATCTAATTATTGGCGAAATTTATAATATTTTATTGAAACAGAACCAGATTTCTAAAATAAACTACTACTGCTACATTTGATTTTGACCTACGTTATAATTGATTTTATAGGATTTTTCGCCAGTCGCAGGGCAGAGGTTGTCCAGCTGAACTATAAGAAGTAATGAAATGCTGCCCAACAAAAAATGTTAAACGTTATGAGCATTTTACATTGACTTATAAATATTGAATATCTTTTACATGTGATAAATAATCCTAACCAGTTCAGCTTAAGTATATTAAATAATATATTCGTGAAAAATGTTCAACGTATTAGGCAATTACCATTGATATATCGAAAGAATCTGGGATATGTGATGAAGAACTATAATAGCCTAGTTAAATTATAATAAATATAAAATCTCGCCTCAGCCAACTGTTCAGTGTGGTGGGCACATTTAATTGACAAATAAAAATAATTGCAAATTAAGGCCGTCGTGGCGTGATAGTACAGCGTCTGACTCATTGCGTTATGATATCAGCCATTCTCCGCTTTTTTGGAAAAATATAAATTGATTAAAGACGGTTATAGTGTGGTATAGTATCGAAACATTAAAGGTGACGAAATAATCACACATATCAATCTAAAACAACAATACTTACTATATATTTTTATAAAAAATAATAAATATATATATATATATATATTTATATATTTACACTAAGAGAAGTTCAAATGTTTCACTTGTCAAGTTGTTTATTCTACACCATTGACATAAAAAAAAAATAACATTTTTGGCGATAGCTTTTTACCTCGTCATTTTTAATATTATTTTATAAACTTGTAAACGAAAGCTGCACCTTTAATTTAGGCATTCTATAATATTCATTTTATAAAACAATGCATAGTATAACATTGTAATGTCTATTTTGTTTTGTAGAATAGCTCAATTGATACCCCCTTAGGGCAATAATTTTATATAAATTGTTTAAAATAAGTCATTTAAGAAACCTACACCTATACGGAGTTCATTACCTACTAATTTTATTACATCCCTGGCCATGGTGATGCAATTCGAAATAGTGACTAGATATGTACACGGGATGGTTCTAGGTTCAATCTCTATTCGGATGAATTATTTATATTATATCTTCACGCTTACTGCGTCAATATATCAAATAAGGTATCGTTTAATTACTGACCTTTGGATTACCTAATTTTATATTGAAAATTAAACACTAATAATAATAAAAAAGAACCCCGTGATCGACCTCAATGAAATCAATCCGAAGGGTAAGATCATGTATCCAGCTCGCGAGCGTCTTGAGAGAGTTGTACCCGCGGCGGTGCCACATCTCCGGCACCTTGTTGTTGAGGAAGGCGTTGAACACTTCTTCATACGCCTCGGACATTACCACCACGCCCTAAAAATGCAAATTTACTTTTAACTTACCAATTAAGTATATTAATCAATTAGAATTCAATTCAATTGACGCTAAGAAAGAATTTGTATTAAATTAGTCCAAAATGTATGTTTTAAGCTTTACATTTCATTCACTTTATAGGCTACTCGTGGTGCATTCGCACAAAGTGTGACTGTAAACACGACTGGTTGTGAGTACCCCCCCCTCGAGAAAATGAAATAGTTAATATTTCCATTATCTTCGCTTTGGTGTCGAAGAAAAAGCGCAGCGTTAATTCCCGCAACTCAACACTCAATGCCTCCAGAATTCAGCGAAAAATGGAGAACGGAGTGTCTTAACACTAGGTTCCCTCTGGGTACCCTGCTGTGTGAGGGATACAGCGTGACGCTAAAAAATATGTATTTCATTTTGGACGAAATAATTTAATCAGGTGAATGCGGCTAATTGAGTTGGCAAACGATATTAACGAGGCCTTTGGCGCATTGCGGTAAGGTCTATATGTACTAGATATAAATCTGTTTTTCAAATGTATCCAATATATTATGAGCTCCCGGGTTGTACGTTAATATAGGATATTCAATTGTCGTCGGCGAGCTGCGGGAGGGCAGCTTCCACGAAGCGCATGCCTGTATTGCGCACGCTCAGTAACCCAGCCTCCCTGGCGTGGGTTCTCATCGATCGGTCGACCTGTAGTGTTGCTAGGCAATATAAAAATAGACCTACAAGTTCTTCTTAAACTTCACACAGGACTATGCTACGATTTTACGCGATGTTCATATAAATATAAGTTTACATATAAATAAATGAGAGTCTGGAGTCCGTATAATATGTATGAATAAAAGTAATAAAGCATTTACTTTGTATATTTTTGAAAATTATTTATAATAGCTGTGGTTAGGTTAGATTTTTTTTGTTTGCATCGTATTCAAAAACCATTAAGATTTTAGTAGGAATTATTTCTTATATAAATAATCCTATAATGCTGGTTTACTTGATTTTTGCCTAAGTAATGTTTTGTTGTACTTAGCACCATTGTGTATTAAAAGAACATAAACATATATAACTTATAGTAATGGGTACTCCTAGCCGTATTTTTCAAATATAATTTTACATTTTTTTAACTAAACAAAATACAAAACAAACGTAAATATTAACATACAAGTAAAATAAAATATGTAATTATTTTTCTTTATTTGTTTTAAGAATTTTTCCTATTGCAATGATAAAGTGCGGCGTTGACCTTTAAATATATTATTTAATGAATAATGCTTTGGCTCGTGAAGTGTCTAGTGGTTAGAATCCTTTATCGTTGTGACTGAGTAATCCATCTTTTAGAGATTCGGTGATAACAGTGTTAAGAAAGTTAAATTTACTAGTCATGATTTTTAAATAACGACATCAGAAAGTATCATTCTAATAAGATATTTGTCATCAAAAGGTTATTTAGGTAACTGGAAACTCGACAATCTTGCATTGTTATAATCGGAGCTCTCCCGATGAAAAGACAAGAGCACGTCCTCTCCACTATAACTGTTCATTGTCGTTAGTTATAACAAAAGAAATAAAGCGCAAGGGCACCGTTCCTACCCTACGCCGTCAAATCCTATGAGACCGCGGCAGAAACAGTCTCTATTGAACCCTCCGGGACGTTTGTGTTTGCTCTTTCTGAAGGTACTTGTTACGTTTGTTTATATAAAAATTATGATCTGAATGGTGATTCGTGATGTTGATTGATTTGTGAGATTTGTAAGGTAAGTCGTCGAACGCCCTACCGCAAGGCAGCCGATATGTTGAATAAATCCACGGCACACAGTCCTACAGTCGTGTCTCGAGTATTTTCTGGGTTCGAAAAAGGTATTAGAATCATATACAGACACCACTACATACACCAGAGTCCTAGGACATAAAATAGCACCACACACCCGTATGAGACAAGCGGCCACTACTACATACACGGAGCTGGCTGAACATACAACACCATCTTACACCTACTAATCATATTATACTAAGTTGTAGAACAACAGTAGTAAACATTATGTCAACGACCAATGCCATACAAGCATAACTTACCTCCCGCGACATACGAAGATAAAGTCGATGTAACAATTCACATAAGTCCATAACGTCAGCCTCCGCGACGTCAAGCAATATTCAATATTGTATTATTGGTCAAAGCGCACTTTGATCCACAATATGTGTCGCACAATAGGTGTGTGTATGTGTATGCGTGTATATACATAACTTTATTTATTTCGTTTGAAAAATCACTTTTTCGTTTTTGGGATTTTTTAAATTGTATTAACTAGCCTTTTATATAAAAAATACTATTTAAAATATACAGGGGAAACAGCAATATAGGGTAAAATATTTCAAGCCCTGACCTAAAGATTATTAATTAAGATGCCTCAACAATTTGGACGTAGGATTTTTTTTTCATTTCACGATTTTCATCCATACCTGTATTTCGTGTGACGAGATTTCGCATAGATCCCAATAACGTAAACACATACTACTACAAAAATACTACTAAAGATTAAACAACTTTGAACTTTATCGTCAATACCTACGACTCGATTTCAGCAGGAGGCGTTTGCTGCGGTGTTCCTTTCATAGGTTTATATGTGCGTGCGTCGTCCTTGCAAATTTTATTATTTATGTTGTTTGAAAAAATCACTTTTTCATTTTTGGGTTTTTTAAATTGTATTAGGCTTTAATGGAGTAGTTAAAACTATGGTTTCATTTAAAGTGGTGCTAGCACTTCCACCCTGTATATCAAATGACTTGTAATAAATTTTATTTAAAGTTTTTTACTCAGTCTACTCTTAGTGATCACTTATACAAATCTCTTCGCCTCGCGGACCGTACCTCCTTCATCTATTGTTTATATTTTATTTTGATAATAACTTAATCTTAACTTAGCTTCACGCTCTATCCCTACTCGGTAGTCAGAGAGCGCCAAACGCTACGGTCTCCGCATACCGCTTTCGCATCGTCTACTGTCATCAACCTCTTTATACATGCCCTGCCGGGGGGGTCCTCGTGCTTTTTACGTGACCTTTCTCCAGTTTGATTGATACTGTGTTTTCGAAGGTTTCCCTTAACTCTCACTTTTCAGTCCTATTTTTTTGCATCTATTTGCATTTCCATCACACATCTTTTTTGCCATTCTTTCATCACTCATTCTTTCGACGTGCCTAAACCAGTTGAGCACGTTCATCTTCATTCTCACATGACATCCTCGCTAGTACCTACCATTCTTTGCATCTCTTCATTGCAGATTCAATCAGCTAAGCTGACTCCGCATATTTTACGAAGAGATCGCATCTCCACGGCATTCATCTTTCTATCATTCTTCTACTGTAATAGCCACGTTTCGCT
>DWAP01003333.1:0-12181 GCA_018230625.1 Heliconius eleuchia
TGTGGAACAAAATAAGTGTCGAGTGACACTCGACATTGGAGTGGAAAGGGTTAATATCAAAGATTCAGAAGTGCTCCAAGGGACCGTAAACCTGAATCTTTGATATTAATTACAGCTTGATACCTCCACACGATCTCTAGATAAATAGTCTTGATAGACGGAGAGACGGTTCGTTTTTTCCTTTGGCGATACGGAACCCAAAAAAGAATTATCTTTAATTAACATTTCACAATATTAACTTCTTACTATGTTGTTCTCATTAAAATATTAATGACCTGTTTTATTGCTATTACGCTCAGCCAACTAAGTTCGTTGAACAAATATTACAATAACCGTAAAGTGTTGATATAATGTGCATGTACATAGGTATACTATGGTCTGTTTAGTTACTTTGTTTCCAAAATTTAATATACTACATATTAAAATATACTTAAATATTTAATTTGGATCTCCAGATATTTTTTGTCTTTTTTATATTATTTTTATATGTAAATAATGTCATTTGCTTTCGAGACTTTTTCATGTATCTTGAATGCTTTGAACAGATATAAAATACTATTTAATTTTATATTCAATTCTAAATACATCAATCATCATCATGGTGCCGGTGGATATTAGGTACCTATCAAATATCAATCGATGAATATATTTGATATCTCACAGATACCATAAAACTGGTGGTCATCTAACCGAGGTGGTTATACGAGGAGCTGGTCACATGGTGCCAGTGGATGAGCCGGCGCCTATTCAAACACTAGTGGCGCGTTGGACCCACAACAAGCCTCTTAGCAGACGCTTCGGCAGCCTAGAAGGATCCTATTTACAAGAATTTGTTAAAAATAATTCTATTATATATTTATGAGATTATATCTTTATATACAAATAAACAAAATATTAATTATATGGTCATTCTTTTCTCAAATATGTAGTACTATTACCATATTAGCTATTTTTCTGTACAAGAAAACGACTTTTTGATAATTTACGTAAAACTTTTCTATGATCACGAAGATTTCAAAATTAATCTAGTTTACTATACTCGGTATATTTCTATCTTAAATTACACAACACAGAGAGATAATCAAGCAGAAGATAACTCCGTTCTCCACTTTCTGGCCCGAACAAGAAAGATATTGACTAAATTGAAATTGAGGAACTCGATAATTTTTGAAAACGAAAATATCTGAATGTATTTTAAACAATAATGTCGAAATCTTACAACCACGACGACTTTAAATAAATTCAAATAGTAAGATATATGTATATATATGTAATTGTTAAAGAAAAAATTAAAATAATATAAGAGATTTGTACAGTTATACATTTATTAATATTTATTAAAGGCATTTATAATTTGTTTTTCACGGACATCATTAAAAAAGTCCTTATAAGTTTATGTATTTGTAAATTAAAACATAGCAAATAAAACTGTGAAGATTTAAGACGTTAGAGATGTTATATTATTTCTTATTTATTATGTATCCCAGGTAATTGTATATTTTTATTAATTTATCGTCAAAATTTTTTCATAGCATAAAGTGTGACTGTGAACGCAACGGTTATGGATTCGATTTCGACTAGGGGGAATTAATTATTTAATATTTTCATTTCCTCGCTCTGGTAACAAGACAAATCTCGGAGTTGAGTTCTGCCACTTGAAAAGCTGTGTCTCGAAAATTTTGCCAAAAATGAGAAACGGAGTATCTTACTTACTGCAAGTCTCACACTGTGCAATATTTCCCTCTGCGCAACGTGTTATAAGTACGCCAAGATACGTCTTATTTACAGTGTTCAATATTTACAAATTCATTAGTTTAAATTTATTATAATAGATATAGTTTCAATATGCGAGGTTTAAGCTGAGCTTTTTATCTTAATTCTTTTATGACTTGGTGAACTAAAATAAAAAATAACAAAGTTTTCAAATTTTATATTAACTACCGATAGTTGTAAAAAAAACTTAAAAAAGCACGAAAATGGTATAAAAATCGTCTTTATTTGTTTGCTTATTTATGATTCGAATTGAATACCATTTTATTTTTGTTCAGCCTCAGTGATTAAATTAATGCTTTTTATTTTATAGCTATTTAATATCGGCCCAATATTTGAAGGAATGGCCAACAATAAATGAAGAACCGCAGCAATATCAATTCTACGGCTACAGTAATATGAGAACGAATAATAATAATCATGCGAAGGATTTATCATCTTCGGATGACATTCGTAATACGCAAATGGAGTTTACAAAACCAATTAAAGAAGTTGCAACCAAATCTATTTCGAAAATTGTATGTCTCTTTGGTATGATATGTTAAAATTTTACACTAGGTTATAAATTAGGTAATAAATTACTATTGAAAGCGCAGATTGTGTTTGTATTCTTCCTCAAAAACAATGTGTAAATATATGCAATAATATATGATGTATAAATAATTTTTAACAAAAAAAAGCGACTTCAAACTTTAATTTAAAAGGTAAAAACTAATTTACTTAACATAAAGTAAAGTTAATTATGATTTTGTAATACAAAATTATTAAAGATTTTTTATAAAATTTGGAAGGCAGTGATTTTATAATTTTCTCACAGATACCATTATCAGATATCGACCAAATTAAAATGGGACCACACGAGAAACACTAGCTTCCAAATTGTTTTCTCCTTTTCTTACAGAAGTCAGTTAAAAATGAGAAACGGAGTGTCTTAATACTAGGTTCCCTCTGCACAACATGCTTTTTGAGAGAGCGTAAAGCGATTGTAAAATATCATATATGATTTAATTTTTTGTTCATTTTAAATTGAATAATTCACTGTTAATCGAGAAAGTATGTACGCTATATCTTTAACTTAGAGATATTTAAATAATATATCTATACTAATATAATAAAGAGGTAAAATTTGTAGCTTTGTTTTTTTGTTTGTATTGTATGGGTGCAACCACTAACTATTCTATACTATTTTATTATTAGTTGTTGATAACTAAACCGATTTTAAATACTAATGCTTAATGTTACTCTGTCTTCTACCGTACGAACAGTACCATTATTTATTTACTAAACGTATATTTACTGTTTCACATAACATTATAATTTTAAAGACGATCTATACATGGATGATATAATTCATGTGTTGGAAAATGTATAGCACAATAATATAATTATAGGTGGTATGCGGGCGAAGCCGCGAGTGGGCCGTTAGTGAGTTCAAGTTATATTAATATAAAGTGTTTGTAAATTGTTATAAAACGATTGTTTTATTGAATTGGTTGAAACTTTAGTTTTCAATCAATTTCTCTGTTTGTCTATTTGTTTTTGTATATCCTATTCTAATCTGTTTTTAAAAAAATGATTAGAATAGGTCTAACAAATTACATAAAATAATATTTGAAGAGATGAGCAATTGGTGTTCAATTGCTAATTCGGCTTAAAGTAATGATTTGATAATACAGATATAAACATAAGCTATTTTTACAGTGTCAACACTCAACATTACCAATTGTGAAGTATAGATTATCAAATTGAAATAAAAAAATATATTAAGACTTTTTTATTAACGTAAATAAGATATATAATAATACAAATATAATAAAAAAATATATGAACTTAAATATTAAATACTATATATTTTTTAAAAGTTTAGTTAGATATATTTTGCAAAGCACATTATGTGAAACGAAACAAACGAATATGACATTGCGCGCGCATGTTAAATTATTGCAGATTGGAGAAGCTTTAAAGCATTTCCGATGTCACCCTCTCTCGAATAAATTTATGACATTAATATTATTCTCAAATATTAAGAAAAGTAAATAATGTATTGTATATTTTAATCCTTTTCCTAATAATTTTAAATAAAAAAAACAATAAAAGGATAGCGCTAGAAAACTCAAACATTCATAAACATAACATGGAAATCTGATATCATAGCAAATATTTACATTTACACTGGCAGCCAATTATTATTATACGGCTAGGAGAAATGGCAAACGATTGCTTAACTAAAAAGCTACCCGTTCCATGTACTTTTAAAAATAGTCGTATAATAATCTTTCACGTTATGAGCTTTGGTTGAATAGAGACACAGTTTACTATCGACGATTCCGTCTGATAAATAGTTTTCTATTGTGAATTCGTTTAGATTATATAGAGAAAGATTTATTTGACAACGATGGTTATTGATAGAATTAAATTCCACATAAGGGTGAGTAATATACTGAGTCTTTGTTACTTATATAGCGAGTTCTGAAAAATTTGAGAAAGCAAAGAAATTCCAATAGATATTATTAATTTAATATGTCAAAATAAGTTTTATAACTGTGGAATTTATAGGATTCATTTGAAATCTTTAGGTTTATTTTGCAACTCAACGTAAAATAAATTATTGTAATTATAAGAAATATACGATTAAAGATTTAATATTTATTAAGTGTATTTAGGGAAAATTTATTGATTATTTATCTACACTGTTATGCGCATTTTTTCGGATTTTATTATTTGATTTTGCTCGCAAGAAAGGTCTTATTAAAAAAAATGTTTACTTTTTTCATACTATACTATACTATATACTATAGGTATGTAGTCAGAGAGAACGGAGCGCCAAACGCTACGGTCTCTACATACCCGGGGAGGTCCTCATGCTCTTTACGTGACCTTCCTCCAGTATCTTTGATACTGTGTTTTCGAAGGTCAACCCCTACCTCTCTTACCGTTATTTCATATCAGGCGGTAAACGCGTAAATCCCTATCCAAAGGTAATTCCGGGGTAAAAATTAACTATTACGTAGAATAGTCCGGATTTTTTTTAATGTTTGTGTTGATGTACTGTGTAAATAACTATAAGCACTGAAAACCACGAATATTCTGAAAGACTATATAGGATCAGTGATAGCTGTTTCATTTAATTTGCGTGTGGCCATGGGGCATAATTATATAGGTACGAAAGATTAAATAATCGAACCCAACAAACCCAACAAACACATGAATATTTTCAGTTTGAAATGTTCAGCTTTTCGCCCATATTGTGGATGTAGTGTACGTACGTTCTCTCTGCGTACTCTACGGAGTGAAGCTAAATATATGTATGTATACACATATATTGTTACCGTCCGTCCGACGGTAACGGAAATCATACAGTTAAATAATTAAACGAAACGAGCAACATATTCTGTAACAGATCATTTGGTTGCGTATTATAACTCGCAAAGCGCGTTCGATAAATTCGTTTAATAAATAAATAATTACCAAATAAAATACCATAATAAATAAATATATACTTATATGGTATGTACGTTAAAAAGGGGTTTTCAATAATGAATGTGCATTATACATATATTAAAATAATAATATTTTTTTTATAATTTGAAAAAAAATAATACAAAAATAAAACGTATATTGTATATTAAAAAATTATTAAGTATAAGCAACAATAATTAGATAAAATTAAAAATTGTCGAGCCAACCCTAAGTCATTATACTGAAGCCTGTATACTGTGTACCCACTGAAGTTTTTCTTTGGTGGACAGTTAAGTGTTAGGACGCGACGGCCGCACGCGTCTGGAAAATTTTCTCTCTACACTATAAACTTTATTCTTCAATATTGTATTCAAAGTGCAATATGTATTGAAAATATGATACAATATGGAAGTAAAAGTCGATGTGGTGAGTTTTTAGTATTTCGTTCGTCTTTTGATTGTATTTCTTTTATTAAAAAAAATATATTATGTGGAGTAAGTTAAGAAACGAAACGATTAGACCATTCAATTTTATTTAAAATATAAATATATTTATTTCTAGAACGTAACGAGGATTTAATATTAATTATTTTAAGCAAAAACATTTACTTAAGTATAATCACTATTTAACTTGCTTAAGTCGCAATTAAGCCCGATTGTTTATACGACCGAGCAGCACGCGACTCAATATCCTTATTACTAATTACAATTAGTGATTAATGTCTTCTCTGTGAGTTGCTTTATATTTAATGGTGGAAATTTTCTGTTTGAAGCCCTTATTTAAAAATTTAAATTAATTAATTAATTCTGTCCGTCTGAAAAGACTGTTTTAATCTCTCGTATTTTACCGATAAATAATGTAGAAATTAACGAGCAGATTAATGTTGTTAAGCAACATCAGATATATTTGTTTTTAATTTGTGTACCATAAAGTGGGGAACGGAGTGTCTTGACACTAGGTTGCCTCTGCCTACCCGGGATGTGTGCGGGATACAGCGTGAAGCTGATTTATTTTTTTAGTTTTTACTTCGTTGCCACACATTTATTATAACAAATATAATTGCTTACTTTTGGGAATAACTGAACTAGTATGCCTCAGTTATACTGTTCTTAACTATGGCACGATAATATTGTAGGTTGTTTATTATGAATGAAATCTATATATATGTAGTACATGGGGGCGAAATCGCGAGGGAGTCGCTAGTGTTTTATAAATTATAATATTTAGACATATAATATTTTATAGAGCCAGTCGTGGCGCAGTGGTACAAAGTGTGACTGTAAAAGATTTCTTCGCGCTGGTGTCGAGGCAAAGCGCGGCGTTGAGTTCTGCCACTCAACACGCAATGCCTCCAAAATTGGGCAGAAAGTGGGGAACGGAGTGTATTAACACTAGGTTCCATCTGCCTACCCTGCTGTGTGCGGGATTCAGCGTGAAGCTAATTTAATTTAATATTTTATGTCTATCTTTTGAATTGCGGTATTGTCAATACGTAGACACTATTTACAATACCGCAATTCATAATTCTGTTTCTACTCTATGTAAATACTAGTCTATTCCAACTTGACTTTAATATGTAATATTTTTTGATAAAAAATAAACTGACTGGAAATTTATTTATATAACTTTTTTTCTATCCGGAAGGGATCGTGATATTTTGGTTATGTTTAAAAATGTTATATTTTACATATACCTGGAAATGAGTATATTAATTACTTATACGCCTGGAGGGCGGGGCGGATCATTTTACTCATTAACTAAATAGTAACCTTCCATATCATATTACTATGTGTAACAATAATTAAAAAAATATAGAAAACTTCTGAACCAATAACATGATTTTGAGTTCAAATCTGTGCTATATATATAAATGGTTTTTATATGTACAATTGGTACATCATCTAAAATTTTCCACGTCGATGTTATAGAAAATATTAAAAACACAAGCGCGTATACTGTTCAGTAATTGAGATATCGGGTATTGAGTAATGCTGGTACATGGCTGAGGCCGGCCCATTAACCTCCCTCGCCGTGTGATTTGAATACCAAGCTACCCTACTTTCCTATTGCGGTGTAAACAATGTCCTCTGCGACCCAACGCTTTTAATTGATATGAGCCGACTTTTATAATAATTTACTACATACAGTAAGTACTAAACAAATATGAACATAATATAATTAGTAAAGAATAGAGATTAATGATAAGTAGAATATTTAATATTGTATAATAATGTTTAAACGACTTCCGTAAAAAAAATACAATCGAATTAATAACCTCCTTGGTTATTAATTCGATTGGGTTTTTTTTAATACAACAAATGTAAAATATTATAGTTAAAAAATGGGGGTAAAATAAATCTTAATAAAAATATGATCATATTAAGTGGTCTTCATAGAACATACATTTTAATATTTTTATTAAAGATCATGAAAAGTGAAGAATTGTTACTCGTGTGTCACTCGTCCTCACTCTATATATATATATATCTCAAAAATTACTGAAATAATAAAACGGAGAAGGTTACATTAAATTCATAATTATCCTAACGCTTTGTTGTTGTGCAAAATCTGTTAACATTTTATTAAAGATCTTTCACTTTCAGTTTAAAAAAAAACTCGGAATAAAAAATAACCTATATTCTTCTAAAAACAAAATATGTTTTTTCATAATTAAAAGTTCAATTACACGTTCGTATCTTTGAAATAATGATATTTTATAAAAAATTTCGACTCTTATTTGCCTCCCTTAGGGCTGGATATTAAAAAAAAAACATTTTTAGAGGTCGTCAGGCCAAACTATTGAAGTTCTGGGTTTGGCACAGATATGTTCGTGTACATGTTGTTTTTTTTTAAGTTTTCGTTCGCTTTTCAAATTTTTTGTTAGTAAAATTTATGAGGTGGGCACCAGACTATTCTGGGGTCAGCACGGACCACCCGGAACCCGCTCTTCCTACGACCATGAAGATGATATAATCATATCTCTCGTATGTGATTATCGTACGTTAGTAAATAGTATCCTAACTTATGATAGTGATTCAAATGATCCTCGGACACTTTACGGTCCTTTTATGGCAGTCATAAATCTATAAACGGCGTACACGCCTTAAATTTTGTATTGTATTATTATTACGATATATTCGAGTCATCTTGGTTTAATATCAAGATATGATAAAAAAAATTATATGATATTAAATCTATTTAGGAGGAAGACAAAATGTCTACCCATATTTATATAATTTTTCAGCATACATTTCATCCGACTTCGTCTAGGAGGAAAATTGATAAGGGAACAGATGGTCCTTATGGGTCGTGGTGTACTCCTGATATAAAGCCACATGCAGTGTTAGTATCACGTTATATACATAAATAAATTTTCTACAGTAGATATTTTATATGATAAATCTTTAATTCTACAGTATCTCGATTCTCGTGTAATTTATTTAGAAAATATCAATTATAGTTTAGTGCTCGCCAAACTTAGGTAAAAAATATTTACAAACAATAACTTGGTTGTAAACATTTTTTATTATAATAATACTAATTACAATAAAATATATTAATGTGTTCAATTTTAAAAATCAAAGAATACCTGTTCATTACTAAGATCCTTGTATTTTCAGCATATCAAAGTCGTATTCAAATATTGAGTCCAATATCAATGTTATTGATGACATCGAAGAAAATGCGCAAGATAAAGAGTAAGTTTAATTAGTTCTAATCTGCCATTATGTAACTAATATACACAGATTCATATTTGCAACGGCAGTTTTAATAGCAGTTTAAATAAGCCATAGCCGAAGGTGAATTTTTGGCAGCAATTTTTCGGAGCACTTCTTTTTACCTCATAGAAATTATAAAAGTTGCTGTATAATGATTTTCGTATGTCCTACTGACAGAAGTTTGCAATACATTTTATTTATACTTGGACTATGATCACACACTATCGAAACAAGAGCGTGATTGTCGAAAATATAATTACATACCTTTTCCCACACTTGGTTATATTTTTTGGGCCATTGTTGCTACTCCTTAAAGGCTGCGAATTAGTCTGTCTGTGTATGATTTTGTCATTTTAATTTGAATATTGTAATGATTTCTTAATTTTAAATCTTATTGATTTTCATCTCGGCGCTATTCCGTTTAGATTCGAAAAATTCTTTACTTTTTGTTGTGTGTTAATATTTGGCGTATTATACAAAAAAAAAAAATGATTACAAATATAAATATGTGAGATCACACATCATACATTTAATCACACATAGATCTACATATATCAAATTACGCTTAGATGCAGACAAACAGAAATGCAGGTTGCATTTGGAAAAAATCTCAGGAAATACACTTATTTAGATTTAAATAAGTACTTTTCTTTCCTAAGTGTGGAATAACAATTTAAAAAATATTCAAAATCTAAGGAAATACCCGATTAAATTAACCTGCCTAAATACATCTTTTTTTCTCAGCACGTTTATCCTTGCTCGAATATAAGTAACAATATATTGTTTTTGTTTGATCTTCAAAAAGAATTCTATTGTAGAGTAAAAGGAGGCAAAACTAAGCAGCCTGCAGCTTAAAAATATAAATCCATTGCACATCCAGTTACATAAGAATGTGAATGTATATATATATATATAGTTACGTTTTTATAAGCATTGCCCCGGCTAAGTCATGTCGGCTATAAGTATAAAGTTAAGATCAATCATGTATTTCTTAACGGATTTCAGAGTTATACCATTTGAAAGACTACGGCAGTTTCGAAGTATAAGGGCTTGCAGACGTCCAAGTTTCCAATCACACAAACATACATCTAATAAACTAAATGAACTGGACAATAAAATTGTCAAAGAATTTGGAGAGATTGAGTAAATATATAAAGTTTATTTACCTTAATTGTATTTTTTGCTGGGGTTTTAATTTATTCGGTATTAATATTATTTGAGAAATTTAATTTTAACTATATTGTAAATACGTGTATGTTCATCATCATATCAAAATATATATCGATGTAATTGCTTGTGTATTATAATAAAGCATTTTAATATTGTTAAAATGGCAGCTTCACACTTAGTCCCTAGTTCCCTGGTATAATAATGTCCATTCTCTTTTTATTTTTAGACCACCTAAAATCAAACCAATCAAAAGACTAAGTTGTGAGATAGTGACAGTAACAGAAACACCACAAAGCCCAGTCCCGTCTTCACCATCGTGCACGAAAAAATACTTAAAGAGATGTCCGACGTTTTGTGATCCATACATGCCTATTGATCCACAGGGTATTTTCAATAACATAACAATCATATGTTAGATAACATTTAAAATAATTTCATTAAGTTCATTTTATGGAGTTTATTAACATATTACAATAATATGAATATAGAATATTTAGACAATTGGTCGCCGTAGTATTAATGAAATTTTATAAAATAATATATGAAAGAAATTATAATAAAAAAAAATGTTAGATGATCATAACAATACATAAATAAGTGTAATTAGTTCTAGTATTTATATGATGTTATGTCATCAATATTTCAAAATCTTGAAAGCCTAAATTACAAGAATTTCTTAAAAATATGTAAAAGTGTATTTAGTAAAAGTATTTTAACAGGTCGTCGATACATATCTTGGCTGCTGCTTGTAACGTTCTGCTACAGCTACAACGCGTGGTGCGTCGCTCTCCGCGCTACATTCCCCTACCAGACACCAGAAAATACCCCTCTTTGGATGATAGCTGATTATTTCTGCGACATTATATATTTGTTGGACGTCGTGTTTGTGAAGCCGAGGCTCATGTTCGTCAATGAGGGCTTTTGGGTGGACGACCCAGTGGAGACGAGACGAAATTATAAGAAGAAGCTGCAGTATAAAGTAAGATTGCGATATTTTTAATAAAATTACGTACTATGCATTCGTTTACCTTTTTTAGTGCGATAAAGCCCAAGACAGACGTACAGTATTTTTCTTACTAGAAAACCTAAAATATTTTAAGTATAGACCATCCTTCCAGTGGCAATAAGACTCACAATATACGCAACTAGAGCACTATTGTATTTTTGTTATAGTTTTTTGTTTTTTTTGTAGCTTCACGCTGTACGTCGGACATATCGTTGTAGACAGAGGGAACCTGAGAACTTAATGTTAAGACACTCTGTTTGTTGAGTGGCAAAAATTCATGAGTGAGAATCGAACCCACAAATGTCGCGTTTACAGTCAGTCATTGAAATTAGATAAATAAATTTAAATAACTACGCCTTATTTTTCTAAAACATAAGCAGTGATAGAAATTAGTATCGATCGGCTAACGTTTGACCCCAATACGTATCGCGGTCTAATTCGCACTGATCAAACTGACCGAATAAGCCAAGTAAATAATTGTACGAGTAGTGTATTTTGACACTCTTGTATGTTTAAGCAGTCCAACTAGTATAGATTATTATTTAGGGTAACAATTTATATCTTATTAAATAGTAGCTGCGCGCAATGGTTGTGGGTTCGATTCCCACTTGGGGAAATTAAATATTTAACGAGGCAAAGCGGCATTGAGTTCCGCCACTCAAAACGCAATGCTTCAAGAATTCGACGGAATGTGGGAGTACGGAAGAGATTTAAGTTGTTCCCAGGTTCCCTCTGTCTACTCCGCTACGTTTGCCGTGCAATGTAAAGCTAAAAATAATTAAAAAAATTAAGAAATAAAATGTAATTATATATAATTTATATAATATAAACAGAAAATATAATAAGGGGTAATCTTTTAGCTCTTGCTCTTTTACCATGAAGTGCGGATGCATGAAAATAAAACAAGTTTCAAGGTGCAGTAGGAAAGTACTGAAGTTATAAGGATATCTATACAAACATATATATAAATTAAAAATTAAACTTTTTTACCATTTGAGGCCGGTCGTGGCGCAGCGGTACGAAGTGTGACTGTAAAACCGACTGGTTGTGGGTTCGA
>DWAP01003334.1:0-12180 GCA_018230625.1 Heliconius eleuchia
TAAATTATTGATCTATAAAAAATCTGGTCTGTATTTTTGACTGAAATGGATAGAGGGACACTTAGAAAGAATAATAGAATCATATATATTTTTTAAACTTATTGTCTGTCTGTATTTTTGTTTTATTTACTTAAAATCAGTTTAAATCAGTTTCATCAACATCAGTTCATTAAAAACAAGTTATGGTCATTTAAATGCATTCAAGAGTTTGCCTGCTAATATATAACTTTGTCTGTGACGCAATAACGCCTAAACTGCTGACCCGATTATAATAAAATTTTATATAGAAGGAGTTGAGGATCTTGGGATGAACAATGGGCTTCATTATGTTTAATATTTCAAGCGGACGAAACCGCGCGGGTCCGCTAGTACAGAATATTTGTGCTCAAACAACAATAACGTTGAAGTGTTATAAATAAACAAAAAAAAACAGTTTTCATTTCGCCGTGTGGAGTACAATCGCGGCATTTTCTCGGCTAGCAACGGGTCATCAGTCAAGCGGAGTGGATGCCACTCGACTGCGCAGACACGAGGGGATTGTGGCCCTCAATGCACTTTTACTTTATGAATTTATAGTTCGCCACGTTTCGTTTCTCGCCCCCATTTGTCATACAACTGTCACAATGTTGAGAAATTTCAATAAGAATCGGCATCACATTATTCTTAGAAATTTATCTTGAGCAAGAGAAAATCCAGCGAATTCTTCAGAACGATACGGTTTTGTATGAACTGTAATATCGGTTTAATCGCCATGGTATTCTTGTTCTGTATATTAAAATGTAGTTAGATTTTTTATCTGTAAAAGAAATAAAACTCATTGCGTTCGTCTCTATTAAACATTTCTTTATTTACTTCTTCTGAAACAGACAAGACTTATAGTTTATTGAAAATCGTTTAGAACATTTGTATTAAAACCAGCTACAAAAAAAATACATTTTATTTAATTTAATAATATTTTTGCCATATTTTTGGTACAGAAGCACAAGCATGTACACATATATAGCTTTACACGTGACGGTTGTAGCTTCGATTTCCACGCGGGTGAAAGAATTGATTTTTACTAATATTTTAATTTATTCGCTCTGGTAATAATGCAAAGCGTGGCGTTGAGTTCCTTATGGCTAAAAAATTTATATATTATAAAATAATAATTCTTCCCTAAAATGGGAATCTAAATCACAACCGTGCCGTTACACTCACACTTTTGTGTCCCTGCGCTACGACGGCCTAACATCAACAGTATTATTTGATAATTTGATTTAATATAAAAAAAATTTACAAATGAACACATAGATTTAACAAAAATCCTTAATATATACTTTAATATTTCACAAGCGCTCTCAAGACTGAAACATGACCATTGCAAAAGTCTTGAGTTGAAAGCAAAATTTTTCCCCGAGGCGGGTCATCAGTCAGGTGGAGTGCTGAGCTCTGATAAAGAGACAGTGGAATTCATTTCATAGCTGGTGTGTTGATAAGCTTAGTTCTTTAGCGCTAGTTCACGTTTAAAAGTATACCATTCTTTTAACGTCCGACTGTAATCAGTACGGCAGTAAAGTAAAAGATGGTTCAATTATAGTCGTTCTCTTATTTTTCTAAGGATTTATTACTTGGAAAAGTTAAGGGTTAAGTGAATGGGTTAGTTGCATTTGTTATAACTGATTTTAAGTAACGATTCTTTTTTTGTATGCCGTTGCTAATATTTGTTAATAGGTACGTTTATGTATGTACATTTGTTAAAACATTTCTTTTTAACTGGGTACGGCATTCGAATCTTATTTAGGGTAGAAAATATTTTCAATCATCTGGTTTAGTTACAAAAAGCATGGCGTACCTTTATGTCGGTATAATTTTGATCTTAATATGATTAAAGAAATTTCTATAGAAAAATAATAACATATAGAACTTGTAGCAGTTAAAGCGGGAAAATGAGGCCGTATTTATTATATTTAAGATTTAAGATGTATTCTTGAAACGATTGAGAGCTTATTTCTATTGTTTAAATCACGTTATAACGAAAGTAGTACTTCATAAGCGTTGGCGTAGTTGCCTATGGTAAATGTCTTAGTGAACGTATTAGTAACTGTTCAAATGACAATCAATACGTATTGATTTTATTGAAAAGTTATTATTTTAATTATAATATTTCAAAATTGTCTAAAGTACTGAATGGAGTCATATCGCTCTTAGCCATATCGCTCTTAAAACAGGATAGCCAGAAGGAACATAATATTAAAACGCGAGAAAAATATGAATAATTTAAGTAGGAAACGAACTCATAACCATCATCGCATTTAGAGTCAGATGACGTGCCGCTGAGCCGCGACGGCCTAATTACTTATTACCTTTATATCATTATTATATAAATACATTTGTTAATGAATTGACAAAAAGTTTAAAGCTATCCGATGGCTCTTTATTTTTCTTATTACATGTAACTTTGAGTTTAACTGTTTGGAAATAAAAATGTCATTCTAAGATAGAATGTACAGTAGAAGCTTCACTCACAACGTTGCCGGCGTCGGGGGTGGACGTCGACCGGTGACAATAAAATTAGATAAGTGCTTGGACCGTCCTGGTTAGTCCGCTTTGTCCGGATAAAAGCAATCACAATAAAACATGCTACTTTAAAACTGATATTAAGCTTTTCTTGAAAATATTTATTATTTTTATCTACATGCAATTTGGGACCAAAAAAAATGGATTTGTATAAGTAATATATTTATTACTTAAGAATTGAAGATGCTTCAATTATTTATACAATAGAAAAGTTTAAAAAATAATGTGAAAGTAAAACTTTTAAATCACATCTAAGTGTCATAATGTTAAATTGTCTGCCGTAAATGTCAATATTATTACACTTACAAAATTCTCCTTCTTCCTCTGAAACTCTCCTGCTAAAAATATTAATAACTATTATTTTTAAATTATTCGAAGGCACACTAAATCTATTAACATTTTTTTTTTGTTTTGCCTTTATTATATGTTTCATAACAAAGCGCTACGTGCCCCGACTACGCTACGTACGACGTACGCAGCTTTTTTGTGAGATGTACTCATATGATTAAGATTATCTTCTACTGTAATGGGTTTTTAATTATGGATTCTGATACCTTTAAAATAGAGAAAAAAAAATTCCAATCACTACATCAGTACAATGCACGCGTCGAAAAATGAATTTGATTTTACCCTCACAGCCTGCGTGCCGTATCTGCCTGCCTGAAGTGGTTGGGGAGGCTTCGCTAATAACTGGGGAAGCCAGAGATGTTTACTTAATACCCACAGACACTCTAATGGAGCTTCCCACCATGCGTCTCCATTGACAACGTAGAATATATTACGCCTAAAAATTTCATACAACTCACACCAGATCGCATTCATTAACAGATTGTCACGGGTAGTTCAAATTATGCTGGATAATTTTACGGTCCGCAAAAATATACGTTTTAAATATTTTCTTTGATGTCCCACGTTTTAATTAAAATTTTTCGTGCCTCAAATGAAATACATATTTAATTTAAAATGAGAAAGTTTACAACTTAATTATAATTAAAAATTATACGACAATTAATAATTTTGAGCTTTTTCTAATAAGTTTAAACAAACTATACATATTCATGGATTTGATTTATACTCTAAATCTATACATATATGTATCTGTACAGTATATGTAATACTAAAGGGAGCAAAATAACCTTTATACTGAAGGACGATTATTCTTTTTTCAGCATCACGCCGTATCTCTCCTATAACAAGGTAGACAATATAGAGTCCTAGCGTCAAAACACTCTGTTTTGGATTTTTCGTCACAATTCGATATAACGATGAGTTAACACAGCACTTTGTGACCAGAGAAATGAAAATAATTTAATCTCGTATGTAGAAAAGAAACCCGCAATCATCACGTTTATACTCAAACTTTGTAACGATGGTGACATTGATATTTCGATGGATATTTGTTGTTGGAACAATATATCCACATCAATCATTTTTTCTGCTCAAAGCCGCCCATAAGAGACCATAATAGACTATATCCTTTATATAGCATCATTATATTCATCTACATAAAGGGATATATGTTAAATCAAGGCAAGACTTTGCATACGGGGTTTGTCAGGTAATTCCCCTAAATCAAGCTAATGTGACATTTCAACGTCGGCTCGTTTATTACTACACGAATAATCGCGAGCCGTACGGCGGGATTATGTTTTGAATGTGCCATAGACGACTGTAGGATTTCGTGTAGTCGTTCGTACTATCGCATTCGACCCATGGTGAAATTTCAAAAGTTATCCATGTTTTAATTTTTTTAATATATTCTTTTATATTTATCAATTATTGATATGGAAATTTAAGTATACGGTGTAACGTAATCTCGTGGGTTAAAGTTTGAATGAAGATAAATAATCTACACAGCTTGGTAACATTATAGCTGTGATTCCAATTATATTGTATAATTACTTTTAATATATATATATATATATATATATATATATATATTTAATGAAAAAGACAAGGCAAACAGCATATGTACCACCTGATAGTAAATAATCACTGCCACCCACTGTTAACTAACTCAAAAAATTGTTTAGAGGTCAGTAAAAGTCACAGGAAAATCAGCATAATCTAGAAGCAGGAGCCTAAAACATTAGATACCTCTACAAAAAAGCTAGTTACACTTACATGATACACTTTTTTGTTGTTGGAGAAAAAAATATACATAAAATTTACTTCAAAATAATTGAACATTTTTTATTACACAGACTACAACAGCGAAACGAGTAAATATTTTCACAAGTCATCGTCACGTAATCATTATGAGGGGAGAAGTATCCCAGTACTTTTTAATATCCATAAAACTTGTTGTATAATGATAAAGCACGAATAGAACGGGTAACTGAGCAGATAAAAAATGTTGTATTAAATGCATGGGAAATATTAAGATTAGTTTGATATGATATTTTGAAGCGAAGGTAACTTTTTTCCTTAAATTTATTAATGAGAATTATTTTTTTATTTTTGTTTCTCATCCCAAAGTCGTCTTTGGTATGTCAAATTGAGTATCTGAAACTATCGAATCACCTGGGCATAGATAGTTTGATTATAAAAAACATGTTTTCAATAAATATAACTTGAAAGAACGATAAAAACTTGGCAAAGCATATAACAAGTGATACATATTATAATAAATTGGATTATTTTGCGATTTTTTTTTCTTTTTGATGGTGTCTCATTTATTTTTGTGGATAGTCCTATTTTATTCACTGTAAATGTAACTTTCTAATCTTATATTGTATATTTATATGTGATTACAAAGCTATTACTGCAGTTTGTGTATCTAAAAATGGGCTTAAGCCTGGATAAACTATAAACTAATTCTATTCTAAATTTAAATTGAGGTAATTCTATTCTAAATTTAAAGCTTCATGTCTACTAGAAGTGTTCTAGAATTTTGATTAAAACATTAGGTTAATTAATTCTTAAACTACTAGTTCAAATTGAATGAAATTTAAAATATATTATGCTCATACAATGCTTAGTTACTAAAAATTTAAGCTTCTAGTTTTATCCAAAACGAAATTATAAGGAGTCGAAAAAGGATGTAAAACGGATGGAATTTTAAATAACCTAATTATATGTATATTTTTAGGAAAACAGTATAATTTTCAATAGCGCAGTTCTATAAAAACTATTACACATACAAAGTAAAATAAGAATTTACATGAGACAAAACCTACGTCTACATATTTGCTACAGCAAGTAGGTATTAGCATGCAGATGGAATTTTTTCTTAGCGCTCAGGGCCTTTGGCAACTCCCAATACGTCGTTTCAAAGTAATGTAAATGTCCACTTGTTCTTGTAGTCATTGAGGAAACTGTGCAAGTGCACGACAAAGTTTAAGCAAACGATGAAGTACTGGACTTCTGTAGAATACATTTAAGTTTATACACGTATTACTGTTTCTTTGGCGTTCTGCAGTGCTTATAAAATATTGGAGTACATCGAGTTTTCTTTTTTTGGAAAATATTTAATTATTTAACTTACTTCTGTTTTAAATACTTACATTTTACGTGTAGTATTTACTCTACTGTGTAATAGATATAGTATATAATTAAGTATATATATTTTTAATAAATATATTATTTAAATAAGTATTTTTCAACTAAATCTCTCTGAAAGGTAGGTACAGAATGTAGAGAGAGAGTCTAGTAACTAGTAACTTCGTTCATTGGCAACGTCAATATCAGACCAACGTCGAACTTCTTCTTACTAGAAGAAAGGCAGAATGCACATTTCTATATTTTCCCTTGATTGAAATTTAAACTTTGCAAATATGGTGTGGTGGTATATTTTTTTTTTGTTGGCTTCACGCTGTAACCTGCATAAAGCAGGGTAAGGAGAGGTAACCTGGAAACCTAGTGTTATGACACTCCGTTCCCATTATGACACTTCCGTGTCCTACTTCCTGCCGACTTCTCGAGACATTGCGTTTTGACTGGTGGAACTCAACACCGCGCTTTGCCTTGTTACCAGAGCGAGGAAATAAAAATATTAAATAATTCATTCCCCCGAGTGGGAGTCGAACCCACAAGCGATTAAAATAGCACATTTATGCTCCTGCTTTACGACGCCCTTTACTAATAATATAGTGTACTCATTAGGTAATTAGAGTTAGTTGCATTAATTATTTCTTTTAGTGCTAGATATTATTCTAGAAAGGGCTAATGCTATTATAAGGCGCTAGGGGCCTAACTAGTTTCATAACAAACACAAATAAGTTGACGTGATCCGCTTACAAAGATTAAATACCTACAACAGCTTGAATAATTTCAATGGAAAATGAAAATTTATTACAAAACGCTTTGATTCACTGTTGAAAATAAAAGTTGAAACTAAAATTCGATTGTACAATATATCAAACCGGATTTCAGTAAGGTAGATAAAGTTTTTTCGCATAACTCTTCCCCCTGGTATCGAACTCACAACCATCGCGCTACAACTATTTATAATCAGAGGAAAATGACTCTTTTCTTTTTCTTTTGATTATAAATTTTTGTAGTTTTGATTCCCACCCGAAGGAATGAACTATTTTATTAATTCCTCGATCTTGTAAGAAGACAATGCGCAGCGTTGAGCTCCGCCTCTGAAGCAAATAGTGTTGCAGAAATCGGACGGAAAATGGGAAACGGAGTGACTTAAAATGAGGTTTTCCTCTGGCTACTCTAATATATGTGGGAAACAACGCGAAGTTAATACGAAATAAAATATATTTCTTTAAGATATTATTTCTTTCTAATACAACATGAAGTTTTTTTTTCTTCTTTAAAATAGTCTTTAAAATGTTTTTTTCTTCCTCATTTAGCGGAGTAGGTAGACAGAACCTAAGATTCTCCGTAGTCTATTTTATATTTATTTTTAAAGGCATCACTATTAGGTGGCTGCCGCGTTTATCCACACCACAGCGGATAAATAAAAATACATACATATTCGAATCCGTAACTCAATTTGATCCAATGTCGTTAAAAATTCCTTCAACACATATTTTTTTTAATAATTTATTATGTATCAAAGTAATAATATTAACAAAAATAAAATAAAAAATAAATCAGCTTCACGCTGTAACCCGTACACAGCAGGGTAGGCAGAGGGAACCTAGTGTTAAGACACTTCGTTTCCCACTTTCTGCGGGATTCTGGAGGCATTACGTGTTGAGTAGCAGAACTCAACATCGCAAATATTAACGTCGTTAAAAATTCTTATTATTTATCACCATCAAAGTTATAATATTATAATATTATTATTATGACTAAAAAAAAGTCATTTATAATGTAATTGGATTTTGGTAAGCCTCTACAATATCCTTTGTCTGATCTTTTTCTTGTTTTTTAATAGGTCTTTATTAAGGCGAGCTGTAACGAACTATGTAATAAAATCTCAGAATTTGAATTTGAACCACATGTAGGTAATAATTGTATCCTCATGAAACTTGGCAGTTACATATATGTAGTTCATGTGACAGTATAATATTATGGTATCAACGAGCTAGTGTGATGATTGAGAAGAGGATAAGAGTTTGAATGTTGGAACTCTTTAGAGGTTAATAGTAAGCCATTCGGGTTCTGGTTCATATAGTTAATGGCTCCGAGCACTATCTATACATTATCTGAATGATAACTCGGCATAGAAAAGAGTGTTTTTTATTTTTTTCATAAAATATATATTTTAGTCTTACTCTGTGTTCCACATGATAATCTAGAGCCAAAATATTCCGTTTTATTGAAATTGAACGTTAATATACTTATATATAGGTTATACATACATTGAAATCTACGAGATATTTTGTGTATACAAAATATTGGTTCATTTAAAGAAGAATATCTACCTACAATTAATATTTATATGACAATTTTAAATCACTTTAAAGCTTATTTCAATATATCTATCTATGATTCAAATTTAGATTGTAAACGAAAACCTCGAATTATTAGAATACAAATAAAACAAAATTGAATTCTGAACCCGCAGACTGTTGCGGTCATGTGATTGCTTTTTCATTAATTTAAGTGATTGTTCTACT
Source organism: Heliconius eleuchia (assembly GCA_018230625.1). Classification (NCBI taxonomy): domain Eukaryota; kingdom Metazoa; phylum Arthropoda; class Insecta; order Lepidoptera; family Nymphalidae; genus Heliconius; species Heliconius eleuchia. Next base: position 8,580 of record DWAP01003334.1, read on the forward strand.
AAAGAACTTTATATATCTAATTTTGATTTTAGTTTTTACATAAAATATATTAAATAAGTAAGTTGAGGCCGTCAGACCAGAGGCACAAGCGTGTGACTGAAAAAGCGACCGTTGTGGGTTCGATTCCCACTCGTAGGAATGAATATTTAATATTTTCATTTTCTTCACTATGCTAATCAGGCAAAGCAGGACGTTGAGCTGCGTAACTTAATGCCTCAAGAATTCGGCGAAAAGTGAAGATTGAAAGTATCTGAATGGTGAACGGAGTGCCTTAACACTGAGTTCCCAGGTTCACTCTCACCTACCCTAATATGTAAGGAATACACTGTGAAGAATACTCTGTTTGTGTTAAATCTATTTATTTACACATTTTTTTTTCAATTAAGTAATCTTCTAAGGTCTATGGGATAAATAAAAATAGTGTAAAAGGTGAAATTAATGATATCGATATACATACAATTTCAGGGCACTGACAACTACTTGGTGATAAGCTCAATCAGCTCAGTCTTAGGTCCATAGGATTCAATATACCATCTATTAACACACCAGTCCCGTACTCGATAGGCAATTGTTAACCGTTGTATCAGCATTCGGTAATCACAAAAGTCCTTTTTGTCCCTTAAAAGCAAAAAACAACTTTAACTTTAAAAATAGTTTATGTGGAATTGAAATAAGGTTGAATTTTGAATAAATGAAATAGTGTTGTAGGGATGTGTACGTGTTAAATTGGTGTAAATTGTAGACACGCGAGCCGCACCATACATAGAATTTATACAAATAAAGTTGTTAAACCTACGTAATGTTTATTTTATGCAGTAATTTTTCAGCTTTAATAAGGTTTATTTCAATAGGTTGTATTTTTAAGGTTCCGTACCAAAAGGGTAAAACGGAAGACTATTACAATGTCTCCGCTGCCCGTCCGGCCATCAGTCTGTCCATATGTTACCACTCTGTATCTCAAGAACCGTGATAGACAGTTGAAATTTTCGTAGATTCCCTTGCCGCTATAACAACAAAACTAAATAAAGTAAATATTTAAAAGCATAAAAATTACTTCACGTCATCAAAATCACGTAATTTGTTCGTTCATGTATTGGGCTCTCATACAACAAATGTGATTTTTTCGATATTTTTTATAGATTAGCGTTGGTACGCAACGCTTCGTGCGCGAGTTCAACTCGCAGTTGATCAATTTTTTTAGTTGGTTTACAATTTAAGTCATTGTTTTTTTCATTTGTAATTTTATTAGGCTTTATATTAGCAAAGTATTTCTTAAAAATAAATTTTTACCTTTTTTTCTAAATTATTTTTTTAAGTGCTTTAAAATCTATAGTTATTGATTCAATAAAAATATTTGTCAAATAAGAAATTTTATTAACAATTAGATTTTTTATTAGTAATATTAATACTATTTAAATAAGTCTTCAAAAGCTTTAGCTTCCTCGGACTTTGACCACATGACGAACAATTGCTACTTCTAATTTGTTTTGATTTTTTTCTTATCTATCTATTATTAAAAAGATCTTATTTTCTTTTGATAATTCTATTACAATACAGAATTCTCAGCCATTATTTTAAATAAAACCACATTATCATACACATTCAAGAAAACACTGTTATCACAACACAACTCATACAAAAACAAAAGCTACACTTGCCAAATACGTCAGAAAGAATAGATAACCGTAGCGGTACAAAATGTGGTGGTATTGTATGAAAGATAAATGTGAAGGCTAGCGGGCACCGGTGACAAACATGCGGGCGAGACGCCTTTCTGGGTGTCTGATAAGGAGTTATCAGCGAACGAAGATGTAAATTATACCTGAGGCTATACGCATAACTCATATTTACTCTGTAATTAGCGTTGTTTATAATATAAATGGTAGTAAAACTTTATTTGTGAATTTATAAAAATATATGTATTGTAAATATAAATTATACTAGCGGACCCGCGCGGTTTCGCCCGCTTGAAGTATGTGAATATTTATTTAATAAAAATTTAAATAATCAAAATAAGCTGAAAAGGAATAATAAATAGAGATTTTTTTTATTATTAGAAGAAATACCTGATTTATTGAAATGAAGAAACAAAAGAAGTTGAAGTACGTAAAGAAAATTCTTAAAATTAGAAAAAAAACCTAACCAATTAAACTGAACAAAAATAATACGCAAGCGTTAGCAAAAAAAAACAATAATAATATAAAAAACTAAACAAAACCAGCTATATTGGCAACGTAAAATAAATATTTAAAAGTATTAAAATTAAATGTAACGCGAAATATAATCTATACTATATTATAAAACAGTAAAAGAAAATATACTCTGCAAAGACATATGTTGTCGCCGTGTTTTATATAGATTTTTTAAAGGATTACAATATGTTCGTTACAATATATGACTCTTGCGTAACTTTAAGCATTTACAACTCTACTTTCGGCGTATGACCATACTACTGCCGTATTTTTAAAACTTTGATAAATTAATTAAATAACATTATATGAGAAGTAGCGGTTGACGCCTGCCGCTCAGGGCCATATCTAAACTTACCAAGAAATTAAACTACTCGAATAACTAAAGAGAACCAAAGATTATACATAGAAATATAAATTAATAATGAACAGCAAATAACCATATCGAAATAAACAGAAGATCTAAAATGTATTAAAATTTACAAAACCGTTAACCCGGGTCGGACATACCGTGCGGCTCGGAGGCTAGCTCATTTTGAATCAGTGATATCTCCTTAAGTATTTATTAGAATGATTTACAGTATACATAATTTTAATCTAGATGAAACGCTAAAGGTGATTACTATATTTTTTTTTATTTAAAATTGCATATATTTTTTTTCTTTATAAAATCACTCCGAATAATTTATATTTAACGGTATTTTTGTAAGTGATGTTGAAGCTCAGATGCGTATAACCTATCGAATGTCACAACCAGGAAATATACTGACAAGGGGAATGTCAGCGGCAGTCAAATCCGTAAGCGACTTATGTAAGCAACAATGAGTTCACACAATATAAATATAAAGATAATACATATCAGAAAAAAAAATTATTAGACCAAAATTCACACTAGATGAAATCAAATATTTTACATTTTCACTGCTACCAACGCAAAGCACGGCGTTAAGTTTCATAAATCAACACGCCTCCAAAATGTGGCGGAAAGTAGGAAGCGGAGTTTCTTAACACTAAGCGCCCTCTGCCTACTCTGGTACGTGTAGGATACAGAGTGAAGCTGAAAAAAATATAATTAATTCTTTTAGAATTCCAAAAGATTCTTTAAAATTCGAGGCCAGTCGTGGCGCAGTGGCACGAAATGTGCCTGTAAAACCGACTGTTTGTAGGTTTGATCCCCACTCGAGGAGGTGAAATATTTACTTAAATTTATATGTCCATTTCTTCGCTCTGGTATCGAGGCTAAGCGTGGCGTTGCGTTCTGCCACTCAACACGCAAAGCTTCCAGAACTCGGCAGAAAGTGGGAAACGGAGTGTCTTAACACTGGGTTCCCTCAGCCTACCCTACTGTGTGCAGGATACAGCGTGAAGCTGATTTTTTTGTATGAACATATTAAGCATGGCGGGGTTTTAAA
>DWAP01003335.1:0-12177 GCA_018230625.1 Heliconius eleuchia
GTCGGTTTTACAGTCACACTTTGTGCCACTGCGCCACGACTGGCCTCAATTATTTTAGTAGTAATTAAAATCTAGATCTGTACAATATATAACATGAGATATTTATATAAAAGCTTGTATTAAAGTGCATTTAATAGAAGCTTACAGTGTTTCAATATGAGTTTTCGAGTTATATGCAGTTCGTAACAGAATCAACAAGGTTTCTGTTTCATAGAAAACTTTCTGAACCAATTTTATACTGCAAATAAGTTATACAAATTATAATTATATACATACGTTAATAGATATAACCATGATATTTATTAAGTTTTCATATAGACTGTTCTGAACAGATATATAAATATGATTTTATCATTTTAATCAGTTTGTTAACACTGTAACAAATTAAACTTAATAGAGAAGGACATGCCTTCATATATTGTATATTTTTCTAGACGCCTATAGAAACAACATTTAATCGATTATATTGTTATTTTAATTACTAACATAAGTTTGTCGCCTAGACCAACATATGACGCGGCGCTGTTAGCGGGCGCCGTATCTCGTTCACCCACGCATCTCACGCATCGCGAGCTTTCACAAGCACTGTACGCCTTTCCGAACACGATCGTACTATTTGTAAAACTACTGCATACTATTTTAACATTTGTGTAAACACAACACAGTGTATGTTTGCGACAACTTATTTAATGCCTCCGAAGCTTTTTCTCATAAACTAAGTGCATTAGGGAGAATTGTGCATAATTCTCTTTATGAATATGTCTAGCGGACGCGTTTATTCGCTAATGTTTTTTCAGCTTTAATTAACACTAGTAGCGCAACATTATGTGAACTTTATTTTATGTGTAAAAAATATTTATTATTGTTAATATCTTAAGTGGTCTTGGCTTTAGAGTATTTCATTTTTAATGATTTAAATAAAATTTTGTTTAGACTATGTTAGTTAGAATTTTTATTTCTTTGTAAATATCAATAACATTTATTTTTTTATAATATGTTAGATATTAAATTATGGTAACATATATTGCCCTGGCTGCTGTACATTTATCTAATGGGATCGAAATCTTCAAAAGTATTTATGAGCATCTTTCAAATAAGTCTTGTCGGGGCAGTAAGTATAACGAGTGTTTTGACTAAAAATATCGTAGGATGCGACCTCTAGGTTAAGGTAAACTTTTAAAAAGCTTGTGGCAAGCAACTGTTGCATCTCAACTAGTCTGGTAAAGTTTAAGGGGACTTCTTGCATTATGCATGGCATCTCTCCTTGCACGTTTTTTGTTGGTTAATGTTACGAAATATATAAATAAAAGAATTTGTTTATAAGGAAATTTTGTAGTATAATAATGTTAGAAGACGTGATTTGATTTTCAATATAAAATTTCCTAAGATATGTTATAATATAAAAGGAAGATATACATTTCTTAATTTGCTAATAAATTGCGCATAATGAATACATTTGTAGTGTTTCTATACCTTATGTATTACAATTTTCAATAATACAAACTAATAGTTAAAGATTAGATCTAACATCCTACATCCATGAGCTTCACAGCTCTATGCGTGACAGCCTTTCTTCAGTCAGCTTCGGCAAGCAGCGCGGGCGCACGCGTTTGTGGCGCCACTTACGCACGTTTGTTTACAAACTCGATTTAATCGATCTATCGTGGGAATGTTGCTTCGTTTATGACATATACTAATTCCAAGCGAAGATAACTTAATATCTGCTCATCAGATTGCATATTAAATGTAATGACTTTTTTTAGTGCGATGTCATATTTCCCTTTGACGAGTTGCCGGCATTTTATAACCTTTTGGGAACACAAATGATTTGAATAATGTGATAGATATATTCTGACGATTGAATATAATAGTGGTTTAAGCAATTATCAAAATGAAGGTATCACTAGTTATTTTTTATATTATCACTTTAGCGATCGTCTTCGGAAGTGAGATTCGAATCCGTGGAAAAGTAAGAAAACGAAACAACATACATAGAAGGCATAGAGCTATTCTACCACCGTGTAATTTCAATGAAAGCCTTATTGAGGACGAATGGGCCTTGATGGAAGCGATAGGGAACTCGAAGTTTATTTTTACGGGTAAAGTTTTGACGGTTAAAAAGTTTAGATCAATACATGAGATTTGGGTAAAAAGGTCGAATCTGTATAGGGTTTATATGCGACGTGTTTTGAAGGGTGACGAGAATGATTTAAAGATGCTCGTCAAACAAGAAGGGCTGAATGTGGACACTTTGAGTGGTTCCACTGTTTTAGTGGAGAGACCGCACGCGCGCGAGTCCTGCGCTCCGTCCCCGCGACCGCGACTTTCTGCTATCTTCCTGAGCGATGGATTGCTCGTCGATAAGAAAAGAGGGCCCACCCAACATCTTCGTCTCCTCACTGATCCTGTTCCTCTGACTCTATATCACTTAGATAGAATCAACGCTGCTGTCAAAGGTGGGTGTTTATTTATTTAACATTTTATATTATACAAAACGATACTGAACATATCTTACAAGGGCCTTATTATTTCAACTTAAAAATATTATACGAATAAATAAAATCGCGTCATTTTAATCTCGTCATTTTACCTTTTTAATATCGAGATTTTCGTTGAAATATTTCCATATCTTATTAATTATTTATTGAAATCTGTTCGAAAGGTATCGTTTATGAATAAATACGTGTTATTTGTTGGAAATATTTCAATCACGATTACAACCACTTGTGAAAAAAATCCTGTAATATTATATTACAATGAAATGCCAGTTGCCGTGAATAATTTTACAAAGGCGATTATAAAAAGCTTTGAGCGAGATTAAACAAGGGCGAAATTAAATACTGAATAGCTGGTACCTGGTGGGAATTATAATGACGTGTGGGTGTTGTATCCATAATGTACATTGTGGAGGCATTGAGATGTGGTTTGATCGACATCTCGACAACTGTTCGTTAAGTTAATGGAGTGAATGCGCTCGATGCGTTTGTGCATTAGCCGACACCGCATAAACGTGTACGCTGACCGTACAGTTTTAACACCTAGCTTTTATTGTAAATTGTATAAAGTTCAAATCACTTTGTAAGCTTCTGGATGCATTTACAAATGAGGTTTTATCGGACATTTTATCGGTATAAACTGATATACATATGTTGTTAATTATTTTCTTTTTACTTAAAAATAATCTATAATAAATAACACTGGAAATTTAAATACACTGCTTGATATAGGTATATAGATTGAACAATATGTATTTTATTTATATTTAACAGCGATGAAAAGTTTTTATTATTGAAATGTCTCTATAATGCGAGAAAAATTGGAAACAGAGCATCTTGTTATTAGTTCATCCCATGCATTACTCTTTTAAACGGTAAATATGTTGCAGATGAAATAAAAATAAACTTAAATTTCAATACAATGCGATGATCTCCACAAACTTATTGGATTGTATTTTAGTGTTGCCGTTCTTTATTGCAGAAACAAAGAAAGGCAACACTGAAATACAGTCCATGTATCTTTGTGCTATTCAAAGTGGAAATAAAAAAATATTAAATTCGTCTTCAAAATATTAAATAACATTTTAAAAAATTTTCACAACGCAAAAAAATCAAAAGCTTAGATCTTAGAAATTATTTTCTTAAAAAGATTAAGATTTTCGCGAGTACATACTTTTATTTATATTCTCGATTGTATACTCGTCTGAATATTCGAATATTTTACAGTTTACCTATAGCTACATAAATTAATTAAGAATAAAGAAAACTGAAAGTAAACAAAATCTAGTTAGTGCACACGTTTAAAATTATACATTAATACATTTTACTACCATAAAGTTATGTTTCATTATTTAAATATTGAATGTTTATTGACCTTTCTCACCTTAAACTTTATATTCTTTTAAGTATCCACTTAAAAATGTTACTAAGCCAGCTTTAATTGAATCCAGAACGATCCACGAATAGATTTTGTTCGGGGTCAAATACTTTGCAATAAATTTTATTGCGCGAACCATTTCAAGTTAAAAATTCCAAGAAGATCCAATTTAAGTCTCGCATAATGCAACGAGATGAGTGTCGTGTCTCCTTTAGGCAGAATAAACTACTTCTTATACCGTAGCTCGAGTTAGTTAGTGTTGTTCTACTCAGTGTTATAAACAGTCGTATTCTCGTCGAAATCAACTAATAATATTATATTAATACTTTTAATATCCTGCATATTGCAGAGTACGGAGAATCAACCTAAGTGTGTTAAGACACTTCGTTCACCACTTTCCGAATTTTCGAGGTATTTCGTGTTGAGTGGCGTAACTCAATGTCGTGATTTGCGTGGTTACCAGTGCAATTCAAATATTAATAAATAATAATTCATTCTCTCGATTGAAAAAAGGAAACCCACAAGCGTAGCGTTTACAGTCAGTACAAGCTCGTAATTTACAATATCTACTTAATAACATGTTAGTTTAGTTGATTATTTTGATGCAAAAAAGATTGTCATTATTAGAATATACATACATATGACATATTTTATAAAATTTACTTCTTCTTTTTGCATATGGAGAAAAAGGTTAAATATTTATTATTAAAAAATATTTTACCAATTTACTTAACAAGTACATATTTTTCTTTTTTAATATTTCCCTTTAGATATGTGAAAACATTAAAAAAGGTAAATATTCGATTCTAATCCCACACTTTTGAATGATGGTAAGCGAACATTGTGAGACTAAATTGTAATCTTCTTTTATCAATATGAACAGAAAAAAACTGCTATTTTTCATTTTTTTAATGAAAAAAAAAACTAAACATCTGATGTATGATTTTTAATACTCTTGAGCTAATATGTATATGTACAATTTTATAATACGTATGACGCTTTTGGATTTTAATTTGAAATATTTTTTTTTATAATATTCATATAGCATATAGTAACAGAAATATATTTTACGTTAATTTAATGTCGACCCATTTTGAGAAGGTAGATTAAGCGGTAAAATTCAAAGGCGTGTTTTATCTAGACTAGAGAAATTTCTAAGTGCAAATTATAAATATTTCTCTGAGACACAATTTGAACTGAATCAGTTAAACCTTGTTTTTAGTATAATATAATACGAAAATATGACAAAAATATACTGACAAAAATATAAACGAGAAAAAATCTAAATAAAGTTTTATACAAACGCAACGTTAGCGATCTCTATTTAAATTTAGTATAGTATATATACATATGTTCTTTTCTGTTAATGTGGTATGGGCCATATAAAAATATATAAACTAACTATCAAAACTTTAGTTTTGTTTTATCCATATCTTTTTATTATCGACAGTGTTATAAATAGCACAAAATGGTGAAACATTAAATATGTGATGAAAACACATTAAAAGTTATAATGGGCTATATCATTTTAGAAGTACGTACTCGTTTATTAAGTAACTGTTTAGTGCAACAATAAACGTTAGTGTAGTGCTGTAGTAAATAAATGTTACTGAGTCAAAGCTTTGTAAATTATACCTTTAAAAGTTTCGATAATGATGTATGAGCGAGTGGTTCGAAATAATAAGATTTTTTATTTTTTCCTTATTGTAGTGTTCGTTGTGAGGAATATCGCATAGCACCAAAGTGATACGTATTTTTTTTTGTTTTTTTTTTCAGCTTCACACTGTACCCACACAGCTAGGTAGGCAGAGGGAACTTAGTGTTAAGACACTCCGTTTCCCACTTTCTGCCGAGAGAGTAATAGAGAGTGACCTAACCCACAATATTGTATTAAAGTGTGGATATATTTTTAAAAGCATATTTACATAGAAAGTACCTACACTAAATTTAATTATATTTAAAAATCTTACATAAATATTAGATAAAACAAACAAACGGTACAAATCGAAAATGATTTCGATCAAGAAATTTTAATCGATAGGTTACTGAAATATGGTTGAGGCACTTATATTTTAAAGATACCAAAACTCCGTGAGACTTTCAGATAATCGCGAATAATCTACCTCATTAGAGTCGACGAACGCACGCAAACAATACAAGCTTCACTTTGCTATCTGAATAAGTGTTGCAATAAGTATTTTAAGCGCGCGTCGTCGATACGTTGATAACATAGCAGCTCCCTATCTTCTCGATCACAGGAGGCGTTGCGCTGTGGAGAAAGTAATGGGCAGGTCCATTCGTCACGTTGCGCCTCCACCCCACACGATGTTTATGTTTTAATGATAACTTAACGACTATGCATAATTTTCAAATAATATAACTCAATATTTTCCTAATTTGTATAAATAATCAACGATAACTATCATATTTATAATTGAATTAATTACAAAGAGCAAGATTTTTTTTGCCATGTTTTGAAAAAGAAACAAAAAAGAACGACATAAATTTTACGAATAAAAGCATATTTAAATAAAGCAATTTTATGAATTTTGTTCATTTGCCAATAGTATGAAAAATAAAGACAAAGTGAAATATGTCGAAATGTTACAAAATAATATAGTGCGACGTTAAAGATTCGTCAAGAAGGCGACCGCCTCGACTCGCCCGCCCACGCTCGTACCGCTTTCCAAATTCCTAGTGTAAGCGATGCAGCCTCTAAGTGCTATTAGTGCGATCTTTTTACTATTTTCAGCTTTATATCTCATAGATATGTATCTTAATCCGCATGTTATCTGTATACTATAAAATTATAAAAATTGTGTTTAATATTATACAGGATTGTTTAAAAGTAAAAACGCTGCTCTCAATAATCACCAGTTTATAACAAATCGTAATGGCTCTAAGGTGTATTTTTGTTATAGTTTAATATATGTATAACATTTTTATTTTAAAATAGAAAAGTTAAGAAAGTTATTTCGTTTAAATCGTTCGTAAGCTTCCATTTTACGAACAAACCGCATGAATAGTATATATTGCGACAAAAGTAGTTATCCCGAGCGATCCACCGCACCGCTGCGCTCTCGTACATGAATATTCAGGGCGTAGTAAGGCGGCGACTCGTTCGGCAATAACTGTTAACTTGGCTCATATTGTGCTCTGTGTAGGTATTATCTCTCACCCTACGGCTATTATGCCTCTGTTGACCCATCGACTCTTCTGCGACACAACTTATAAGTTATATAACTTAGCTCTTTTATTACTAATACTGATAGTTTTTACTATACATTTTAGTATCAATCTTATTTAGATTTCTGGGCGTAGTTTCCATATATTTCCACCAATAAGACGATTTTATGGTTCATTGGTGGGTCAATGTTTAATTCGTCGTTTGTTTATGTTGACGAAGGTTGCATAGAATTGCGAAGCCTCCAGTATACGCGCGGGTCTCAGCTCGCGCACGCGTCTCGGTGGCGCCAACTCGGACTCTTGCGCAACACCGTGTTCAATCAAAAGTTTCCCCGTTGAATATAAAATATTAGGAATGCTTTCTTTTATTTAACAACAGAACAGAACAGCTCAAACAAAAATATGAAGCTTCAATTTTTTGTGTTATTGCTTTACTCTTATACAACAATTCACGCCCATTTCCATATAAGAGGTACGGCCGAGAAACGGGATACGTCACATAAAAAGAAAAACATAAATGGACCTAAATGTGTTTTAAACGACACGATAACTAACGATTACGAGATTCTGTCGTCGGCCGTGTCAGAATCTAAGTATATTTTCACAGCCCGAGTCCTCAGCGTCAGAAAGATAAAACGTGGTAGCAAAGTTAGAAGGAAAATTTTTATGACCTATAAACTATACGTACGGCTTGTAATGAAGGGGGACGTGCCCGAGCTCAGGAGCCACGGGTTTTTAGGCGACGAGCGTACGTTGAATGGGGCAATTGTGTTTGTCGACTGGCTACGAACGAATGAGTGTGCTTATAAGTTGTATAGACATTCCTCGGGCATATTTTTAAGCGACGGATTTTATGAGAAATATAGCTGGAGGATGCCTCGTCTGCGCTTATTGTACGAGCCTCTTCCACTGTCACTCTACGATTTGGATAGAGTGAACGCCGCGCTAAAAGGTAAATGTTTACTATCCTATTATGTTTCATTTTATACGACTTATGATTGTTTGTGTATACACGTTATAAAATGCGTTTGTTTGCTGTGGCGTTCTCTCGACCTGTTCCGAGTAGCTTTCTTGGTAGTAACGGTGTTACAAACTGTCAATTGTAAATTCATCCGTATTAGCTTATGCGATGGTAATTATCGAAAGTGTTGCATATATTAAAATTGTAAACATTTTTAATAATGTATGTGTAATATCATACTAAATATATATAAGACTATTATAATTCTACATAGCTTTTTGGAATAGCACTACCTTGAGTTCAAATTAAATAATCGAATTTCAGTATTGTATATTTAAAAAAACCTTAAAAATTTAACGAGGCAAAAGAAGTTCATATTTAGTATAAATACTGTAGGTATATAGCTGTTTATTGACGTAATATTAAATTAGACACGACATAGTCCTTGGCCAGTGGTATAGTATCATTATAAACTCCATACGTGGTGGGCTGGTGTGGGCGGACATCAGCTTTGGCTCCACCATGCAATTTACTACGCCAACTGCTAACAGTACTATTATTATCCGTCAATAGTCTATAATTGTTTTTGTTTTATTGTGACATCCACAAACGCGTATACGAAGATTACGAAGAACTAAATAGTTTTTTATGATATTAAAAATTCATGAGTATATTAGAATATAATTATTGTCAGGTGAAAAATATAAAAATATTATTACGCTGAATATGTCACACGCCAACAATATATACTTAGTAAATTTATTTTTATTTTATATTATAAGTTAGATTATTGTTTCGTATGTATAATAGAAGAATTGTTTTTTTTTTTCGTATATTACATTCCAAAAGAAAAGAAAAAAGAGGATTGCTGCCGGTAACAGGGTTATCGGAGCCTTAGCTGCATTGATGAGACGGCGAAACGTCACCACAGCTGCGCTTTTGGCCGTACACAATGCATTGTTGGTACCGACGCTGTTATACGGCAGCGAAACGTAGATATTACAGAAGAAGAATGAAAGAAAGATGAATACCGTGGAGATGCTATCTCTTCGTAAGATATGCAGAGTCAGCTGATCGAATCCGCAATGAAGAGATACATAGAATGGTAGGTACTAGCGAGAACGTCACAGTGAGAATGAAGAAGAACGTGCTCAGCTGGTTTGGGCATGTCGAACGAGTGAGTGATGATATAATGGCAAAAAAGATTTATGATGGAAAAGTGAGTGGTAAGAGAGATAAGGGGAGACAGGATACTGGAGGAAGGTCACGTAAAAAGCATAAGGATCCCCCGGAGGGCATGTATAAAGAGGTTGAGGACAGTGGACGAAGCGAAAGAGTTATGTAGAGACGTAGCATTTGGCGCTCCGTTCTCTCTAGCTACTCCGCCAGGTATAAAGCGAGAAGCTAAGTTATTTTCAAAAGAAAATAATAATATCTAAGGAGTACACATATGTTCTCGATTTTATTATATTTTTAAGGAAAAGTCAGAGAATCTGTTGGTGATCCGTTGATCCATTCAAATATTGCACTTTTAATTCAATCAGACAAAATCTGAGCCTGCATCTATCGCGTGTAATTAAATACATTCCGGCGACGCCATATTGATATATTAAAAAACAAACAATCAAACTATAAAGGTCAACATAAATATCTGATAACACCATAAAGTATCGATACAATCACCCAACATAATTTATGTTGGCCGATAAAAGTCAATGTTAAAATGGTATTTCTTTGTTCAACCTGGAGTCGTTTGGCTAATGATAAAACTCGATTTCAATATCAAGTTTATCTAACACGAAAAATCTGAACGCCTCGTATGTAATCAATCAATCTGCGCCGGCGCCACTCTGAAATGTTCACACTCGCGCACTCTTTGGTGAATGTTAATTAAAGTTGATTAGCTTGTAACAGAATTCTTGTAGCTACTTTCACCGTATCGTCTTAATAGGTGTTTAAGATGATCTTTGCATATATTTGTATATAGTATTTCTTCATATTTAGTTAAAAGATAATATTAAGATTTAACTTATGTTCATTAATCTAGAAGTTGAAGAGAGTCAATATCTATGGTTTTCTATTTTATTATAAGAATGCATTATTATGTGTATTTCAGAATGGTGTCCAGAAAGAAATAAAATTGATAATGTTTTCCTTCCCAAATTGGTTTAGTTTTATGCATGGTACAAAACATTTTCACATAAATGATGTAAATGGCGTGGGAATAGGATGGGAACCTAGAATGTTTTCACCTCTAATGTAGGCACAGTACAGAAATGCCATCTGTTTCTATCTTTACCTTAAAAATTATCTTTGACTGATTTATGGCTTTTTCTTGAGTCATGGTTAAGCTTAATTTTAGGTAAGCTTTAACAGATGATCTTAGATATAATATAATGCTAAAATGACTTTATCGCTTCACTTTTGGAAAAATGCAAATTTTCTACATATCTAAAAGTTAATAGTACCTACATTTTTAAAATAAACAATAAAAATGAAAAAGAAACTTACACTCATGGTGACATATTATCAATTTATATTTTTTCGTGTAATTCAGAAATATTTCCATGAAACTATACAATCTACAAGTTTAAGAAAAATATTAAAACATGTATCCATTAATGTTGAAATTAAGTCGTCGCAGGATTGGTGCGTCGAGCAACTTCCAAGGTTTCATGCATAGATTAACTAAGGAGTTGTAATTTGACTTGTAGCGCCACACTGACGAAGTAGGTTAATATTTAATACCACGAACAAAACCTTAAGTATGAACGATAAAATCAAATTATTTTCTTTAACCATTCATTACGTGTTGTCGATACGCATTAGGACCTAAGTAAAACGGTAGTTATAGTACTCTAGCGGTAAACGCGTACGCAAATATAAGCTGAACTGCTTGCAAATAAAATGGAAAGTGGCATGGACAGTTTTCTACAGCCATCAATTATACGCAGACAGCACCCCGGTCAGGTTTGAACATTTTATTACCACCTATAAGCAGATAGTGTAGATGGCTACAAGTCATGTCATTTATTTTTTTTATATCTTCTTAGTAGTAATTATAAGATTTTTTGTGCTTTTTTCAGATATTTGAAGTAATATCTGATTAATTTGTTATTAATTGTTACTATTTAATACCAAAACAGTCTATTATTGAAAAAAACGTATGCATTGTTGTGATTCATACCAGAACTAAAATGTGTAGGTAAATAATATAATTAATTCAAAAAAATAATAATTTATAAAAAAATATTATAATTATAATTTTTAATATTATTTAGTTTATAGCTTACGATGAATACAATCTTATAAATAACAGTTTAGTTCAGTTCTTTAATTACGCGTTCCGTTCAAAAGTAATATTAAAGTGACGTAATTTACCGTAGTTATAAATACACGTAGATATAAAATATATTTATTAAAAATAATTATAAGTAATCATTATGTATTTTAATTTAAAGTAAATAATAAAATAATTAATATTTTAATTATTGTAAAATATCATGTTTGCTGAATAAGCCAATGTCTAAGTCAAGAAAAAAGAAAGAAAGAGAGGGAGGATGGCGCAGGCGTCTGGTGAAGGATAGATATTCATAATGTTTAGAGAAGTTTTAACTTATAATTAATATATATTTAGTTACTTCTTATATGTAAAAGTCATGTGAGTTCGTAACATGTAATAGTGATATAAGTATTCGAGGCTGCTAAGATAAGTTATAAGTGCTTATTACGTATTTACGGTTGTTTGTTTTGGAATACATCTTCGGTAAGTTTTTAATAGCTTATTATTAAAACAAAGAAGAGTAATATTAATGCACGTAATGTCATCAATATCCAGAAATAAATATTATTTATTTAGTAAATGAAAATAAATACATGAAAATGTTTTTAGGAGGTGTGTAAAATTACATTTTTAATAATACGTAAAATACTTGCTGCCATCTTTATTAGATGCGTGTGTATGAATTGTATAATTAAAGTTATATATATTTGGTAAATTATATTTATTAGTTGTTTATACATATTCGTAAATATTAAAAATATTACTGTAAAAGAAAATATCGGAGGCCGGTCGTGGCGCAGCGGCACAAAGTATGACTGTAAACCGACTGGTTGTGGGTTCGATCCCACTCGAGGAGATGAAATATTTACTTAAA
>DWAP01003336.1:0-12175 GCA_018230625.1 Heliconius eleuchia
TAACTGCGTCACACGAAATACAGGTATGGATAAACATCGTGAAATAAAAAAAAATATACGTATCTCGATTAATTTCTTTATGGGCTTAAAATAATTTACCTTATATGCTGTTCCCGTAAAAGAAGCGCTGACACTTCCATCCTCTATATTTTCTCAAACTAGCCTTTTGTAGTGTCTATAGCATTTTAAGTGATGGTGCATAAACCAAAAGACTTTAGAAAATATATATAAATACAAAACAGCATCGATTATTCGAACATCCAACTCACTCGTTTAAATAGATCAATAGATGGAAAATTAAGATTTTTTAAATCGTAATTAGTTGTATGTTTGGTTGCAAAACTATTCTTAATTACTGATTGTTATTAAAAAAAAAATTGTGTGTGAAAACTTGGTGTTCACATCCATTTGGGCGACTACACACGTCTAGATCAATACAGTTCGATTATCCGAAAAAAAATCAGTATTAAAAATATTAAAAACGCTATATATAATATTAAAAACGCCATTTATTACCCTTATTGATTCGGATAATCAACGTTTTACTGTATAATTTTAATTAAATTATATTTTAACGAACAAAATTTAGTTTATATGTAATTTTCAGATATGCTGGTATCGTACCGCCGTACGGGCAGTCCGGCTGGTCAGCTTATTAACTCTATGATAAAAACCATGGTCAATGGTAACAATATAAAAATAATTGCAGTCACTTTCGTAGTTAAATTATATGTAACTATTTGTGTATTATATAAAATAATTGGTTTTTTTTGTTATAAATAGATGTTAATACTATGTTTAATATTATATTGTCTAAAAATGTTAAATAGTAACGACGTGATGGTATTTTATGTTTAAAATATGTATAATGCTATCGGTATTTTTTTTAGACAACTTAATTTTATTAATTTAGATATAAAATTAAACATGGTTGAATTTAATGAAATAGTAATAATGTTAATAATAATTTATAGTAAATAGATACAGTATAAGATTTATGCCAATTAGTTTAAATTTAAATTACAATACAAAATTAGTCCCTGTAAGTGCGTCGGTATTAAAGATTAAGATAAAGTCCTATTATTCTATCTTATGTCTGAGTTTTGGTTTGTCAAATTTAATGACAATCCTTTCAGTGGTTTTTGTGTTACTGAAGTTAAACATATTTTATTCTAAAAACATAATATTTTTTATCAGTGACAGCCATTACGCGTGTTCATATAATTTATCATATTATATGATATATTATATACGTAACATGTATATATATATGTTACGTTAATAGTCAGAAACTATGCTGCTGGATGGTTGTGGGTTGGATTCCCACTCAGGGGCCATCACCTGAGTGAGAATCCTCCTTCTGCCAATTCCTCATTTTGGTAATAAGGCAAAACGCTTCTTTAAAATTCGCCATCCAACACGCAACGTCCCGAAAAATGATCCGAAAGTAGGGAACGAAATATCTTAACAGTAGGTTGTCTCTCCTTGCTATATGCGGGGTACAGCGTGAAACTAAAATAAAAAATATTAACATTTTTCTTCATACATTGCAGAAGCATTTCGAGCGCCAATGTTCAGAGGTGGTGCTGACAAAAATGGTTTCTCTCTCGGTGCTTATAACAATTTCAAAGAAGTATTCGGAAGTAGCCCCAACTTGTGGATAGTGCCTGTATTTACAAGGTAAATTTGTTCTATTTTTATTGTTTGTGCTAAATTAATTTACGTGTTCTTTATAATATATTAATAATCATAGAGTATCGTATTAATAAAATAAAATGTTTTGCAAGAAACAATGACAAAACATATTTCTAAAACTTTTCAATATAAAGCGTGAATTATATTTTTCATATTATATAATGTAAATATAAAAACGATAAATTAGAATCAAATTGAGTTTTAATAAATGTGATAGTGATATTAACATTAATAAGCCTACATTTAACCGGCATGTATAAACATGCATGTATGTGTGCATTACTGTCAAAATTAGTCTCAATATACATGTTGGGTTACATGTGCATGTTGGAGTGTGAAAAAAGAAGTGAATGACAACCTAACTGTGTGTAGTATTAGAAAATTTCAGCTATTATATTCGAGAGCGTCCAACTAACATTGTTTTCTAAAGAATTTAAATTAAGTTTTAATTAAATTATGTTCAAAATAAATTATTTTTTTCTACGAGGAGTGGATTAGAGGCGTTATTTTGAGTGTCCTGTGATCTCACGTCTTTCAGTCGTTCTCGCATCTCATTTCATGAATCATCGAGCTATACAACAGCGTAACTCGGGTTAACTTCATTTGCTATTCATCATTTTTAACACTGTCACTGCTCTTTAGGGTTGCCAACTGTACTGTAATATACAAGCATGATGGACTGTACTGTAATATCATTTGTTGGAAAAGGGACATGTTGAAGAAATATATGATATGCAAAACTACTATATTTTCAACATCGTATATTTTGTTGGAAAATGTAGTAATTATTGCACTGAATCATAGCGTTTGACACTCCGTACTAACTGGCTTCCCCGGTAGGTATAAAGCATGAAACTTAAAAAAACATATAATTTTTTTTTCAATATAACACAGTGTATTTTTAAAAAATCTGAATTAAATTGCCAATTTTATTTAAAGAAATTTAATGTCATAAAATTAGCTTTTCATTAATTTAAAAAATATATAATAAAGCATGAAGTGTTTTAAAATATATAAATATTTCAGTAAAAAAATGTTGGTAACCCTAATTCTCCTACATTACATAACCTATAATAATGTATCTACCTATAGTAATGTATATAAGTCGTTTTAGTTTATGTGAAAGTGAAGTCATTACAAAATGTATTATAGGAACAAAGTGGCGCGGGATAATAAATGAAAATCATTTTCCAATATTATCACCATAAAGTTTTATTTATATATTATTAACATTTTAAAAGAACAAAAATTGAAACTGGAATTCATATATTTATGTCATTGAAAAGGGTGGGAACACACTTAACAAATAAAAAATGAAAGATTCAAACGCATTCAGCTTAATATCTTCAAAAAAAAATATGAATAATAATAATATTTCATATATGTACATAATCGTAATTATCCCGCGTCACCATAAAAGCCAAGTGTGACCGGTGTTTTGCGTGTAGCGCCGGCGACGGGTGCGAATACCCGGTGCGACGCGAGCACCAACTGCAGACGTTCGCGCCGCACGACGCGCGCTACGACTCTATGGGCACCACGCGCTCCAGGTCAGACCCGCCACGCATACCTTGACATAATACACTCAATTATTATTTATATGCTAAATTTATTATAAAAATATATACGTCAATTGTCTTTATTTTATACTTTAAACATATTCAAATTCCAATATTTATGTTTGTGTTTGAATTTGGAATTGGAATATTCTATTTTTGATTTTTTTTTTGTTATTGGATCCTCGTCAATAATTCGATGAAACTCTATTATTTAATATATTATATTATAACATTCCAAAAAAAGTTAATTTTATAAAATTATACTCACTGTCTTATATTATTTATAATTGTTGACATTTAAGCAGAACATATCCAAAAAGAAAATAAAGTTCACAAAAAAAATCGTAAAAAGGCTGAATTGAGCCTTACCATTGGTTATAATTACAAAAGATCACAAAAATTTGCCACCATCAGCAGAACTTATAACATATTTTTTGGCATTTAAATAATGATTTATGATGATATTTTAATTACTATTTTTTTTACTTAACAAAATATTATTATGCAACTTACAAAGCTTTACTATAACAGGCCTTTGCTTTATAATCATAGATTTTTTAGACAAAGAATATATAAAGCTTAACTTGCCTGATATGTGCCAAACCCAACTATACTATAATTTTATGATTACTTACTAGTTTTTAGTTAAATTTTAGGTAACATAGAATGTTCTATAAAATAATATTTTATTATTCTTTGTATTTGTAAATTATGTATACATTTATTTCGTTATTATTATCGAATAGAATTACGTATTAGCTTTAAATAATATTCTTTATAAATTTAAATTAGTTAAAGTTAACAAAATTGTGCTCTAAATATGAGGCCGTCGTGGTCGCAGGGGCACAAGCGTGTGACTGTGACGCGATAGTTGTGGGTTCGATTCCCACTCGGAGGAATTATTATTAATAAATATTTTCATTCTCTTCGTTCTGGCACTAAAGCAAAAGCACGGCGCCACTGAACACGCACGTATTAGCTTTAAACAATATTCTTTATAAATCTTAATTGGTTTTAACAAAAATTGTGCTCAAGATATGTGCGGAGGTTACAAACGGATATGGATTAATTTCTTAAGAATTATATTTATATGCAATTTTTTTATTAGCTTCTAATGCATTTATATTTTGCGAGCTATATACAACACACAAGACTGATTGCCATAAAGGAGTATGTTAATATTTTGTAATTATGTTTCTTTTTTTTTTTGGTGCACAATAAAATCTGTTTTGTTGTTTATATTTTTGTTTAATTTATTTTTTTATCTGTACATTTCACGTAGTGACCTGGCAACTTGTCCTTAGACCAATGTAGCTCACGAGAATTAGCAAGCAAATGGATACATTACTTTTTTTTTCTCTTTTTATTTCTTTTATATACTTTTTTTTTTAAACGTCTGTGTGATGTATAAGCGATGTATGGTATTTTATGTACTTACTGCTCTCAGTTGGCTGTTGCTTCAATTATAGACGTAAATGTTGATCGAGATTTTTTTTTATTTGTAAAACATGATATTATAGATAATAAATAACAAACAAAATAACAACAAATTTCACATTTTGTTGTAAATAATTATTTAGTTAGTTGTATTAACGTTCGCTTTGGAATGGAGCTTTTAAATGATTAGCATAGTATTGCGCGGCCGATTAAGAGCATATATTTACCTATTGGCATTTAATGTATAATCTTCTTTACTTTTCAAAATTATTTGTTCACTTTCCTTCTCGTTCTCTCTCAGTCTTCTTTCTGGTCTTTTTGTCTTTTATTTATAATACGGTGCTTTTTTGTTTTTCTTTTAAATATAAATTAAGTAATTGATTTACAGTTAGTTTTATTATTACATTAAGTTAGAATAATTAATTGGTATTAATAATTTAATTTGAACAAATGAAAGAAGCACCATGGGATATGTTTATTTTTTTCAAAATTTTAACTCTCACTTCTTATAATAACCTGTCGACAATAACACAACAGATCAATGTCGAATGAGCTTTTTAATATTTTAGCGTGGAGATGGCACACGAGACTGAGAGATGGAGACTTTGCCCCCGACGGGGCCGGACCGTCCCGCAAATAGTATAAGGAAAAAAAACTACCCGCATTTCATAATTATTATTTCCTCAAATTCATAATATTTTTACTACAGTATATATATTTAAATAAAATCATTCGAACGATAACATGCTTTTCATTCATCGGCTGTCAGTTGTCAGTGTCACCGAGCCCAGAGTGTTGAACGTCATTCACTTCTTTTTGTCGTGCTCAGTTGAGATTTTGATTTGATTTGAAAAATACAAAAATTTTGTGTCCTTTTGCATTCTAACATTTTTTAGCTGCTAGTCCATAGATTGTAGAATAGACAATGAAATGCGTGCAAATTTTAATATATATTTTGTTAAATTATTAAATAAAATTGTTTGCGCGTATTTATTATGTTTAGTATGTAGATGAAAGCACAAAGTAGACACCAGCTTGTACTATACACGTTTTACTCGACAGCTACATGTACATTTCAACATTTTGCAGTACGGTCAAAAAGTCGTGGCCGCCCTGAAGTTAGGCGTGGACAATTGATTAATTATCTTTTTTTTATTGTTTATCAGCTTCACGCTGTATCCCGCACACGGCAGGGTAGGCAGAGGGAACGTAGTGTTAAAACACTCCGTTACCTCCATTCCTCCTTTACTTTTATATATTTCCTTCCAAATGAACTTCAGAGGGGTCTCGACTTGTTTGTCATACTGAACATTTTGCACATGTCATCTATTATTACATACATCCGGTTTACAATAAAGAATACTTCATCCAAGTTAATGTTAAAATGGTTAAAAAAAACACTACATTTAATAAATAAATTAATTATATTAATGTAACAATATACTTTTACAATAACGATAACATAAATATGATCAATAGAACATATTAAATATTGAAATTTAGTAAACCAGTTGATATTTTATTACATATTTTTTTGTCTCTATTTATACAGCGATAGTAAATGTTAATAGATGTGCATTTTACATAATTACATAAAAAAGCGCGAGTACATGTTTCAATTTATTCCTTTTAGAATATACCACCTATAAACGTAAGTAGTTATGCTTGTTATCTGTTACTATCCTTATTTTCGACATTTTAACCTAAAAAAAAACAGTTACAACCACGCTGTGATAATAAAAAATAAATGAAAATATAGCTTCGGTGATGGGATCGTGTACCCGCTGCCACAGCAGGATGAAGATACGGAGTCGCTGCTCAGCTCGGAGCGGTGGGACCGGTGGGGTGAGCGCGCGCGCCCCTTCGACGAACGCGAGAGCTCCTCCTTTGATGAACTATGAGTGTAGACGGCCACTTATGATGCAGGATGCCTTCAAATTATGTGCTAAATTTCGATATGTTTGGTCGTATTTAATTATGGCTGAAAATTGAGATTTTGTGGTGATTTTTTTTACTATTCCTTTATATGTATATATAGGTAGGTGTACTTACACACATGTAGGTGTGTAAGTACAGCTATTTATTTTAATTATCTTGTTTGTGATATTTCTAAACTTCCAATTTCTGATTTTAAGTGCTCACATATGCTATAAGTAATCCTGGTAAAAATATGATCGATGTTTGAACTTCTCTAGATTTAATTCTTGACTTATGTGATTAATAAAAAAACCCAGTCAATATATAAGTATGCTATAGTGTTCCATTTCTTTTTAAGCATTCCATTTATGAGGCTTAGAGGTCTCTTAGAGGGCTCAATTTGAACCTGTATACCGCATTAGTTGACATTGATGATCTCTTCTATGAAACGTTAAATAAATTGATAAAATAGTTTATTATGTAAATATTAAGTTTTGTTCTTCAATTTTCATTCTAACAAACCTGCATTGTACATACGTGGCCGCAAACGCCGGTGTAGTTAAAAAAAAATAGAATAATTGGTGCTGTAGTCCTTGTATAGGGAAATATTTAAAAAAGAAGGTGAAAAATTTTAGCAAAATTTTCAATTTTTAAACCAATCTTTAGAGCAGTGATTTTAATATTAGTGCTTTTTAATTGTACGTATGAACTTTAAGTAGTTGTTTGATGTAAATGTATGTTATATTTACAAATGTGAATTTACTTCAATGTAAATAATCAGTTCATTTTTGAAGCTAAGACTGGCGCGAGGTGTTGGAAGAGTTTGTATATGTAAATAGTTTTAAACTTAATATATGAACAAGTTTTCATATATGTATAATTATTGTTCTTTTAATTTAAAACAAATACTAATGTACTGATTATTTGTGAACAAATCTATAGTTATTTGTTATTTATATTAACGAGGGTTAAATTAAAAAATTATGACTTATATACGTTAATTTGTAAAAAAAAACAAGAAAATACTTAGTGCTTTTCGTATGCTTGCTGTGAATGTATTAGGAAACTTAAAACTTAAAATGTAATTTTCAACTTAAAAGTCCCTCTTGAGTTAATAAAAACAAATAGAAAAACTATCCAGTTATAATTTAAAAATACATGTTTTCTATTAATTATTTTAGTGGTTATTCCGTGCCTTATTTTTTTTAATACAAGTACCTACAAGATTTAATTAAATTTAAGCAAATAGCTGTAATTAACAATTAAAAATAATTTTGTTAATAAGTATTCTTCAATAATATCACTCGTAAATTTAAACAATACACTTTTTTCTCATAATATTTTTATATAAACACACATGGACATTTATCCTATTGAATATATAATTATAAAATTAGTTACTTATTTTGAATGGCAACATTGAATTTTCTGTCGAACATTTATGTTCTGTGGTGAAAATATAACGGAATTTATTTTATATTATTGTCTGGCAACACTAACCCGCTTCTGTACATTCCGCAATGTATTTTGATGTTTCGCCACTTTGGAGGCAATCATGTGAAATAAATAATTTAGTGCAAAAGGAATTCGTTTGAAATTCTTAATTATACAAAAACAGTGTAATATTAAAAGCCTAGTCAATACTTTGTTACAAACTAAGTAATTTCATATAAATTTTAATAAAACAATTATAATATTAATAAGTATTCTAGAATTTAAGTTTTATATATTATTATATTTTAAATCTCTTGTTCTATCTACGTTTGTTATTTCTTTTTACTGATAACACTGATTTTAATATCGTTACTTTGATCGAAATTTATAACAATCTTCACGAATGAGACTTATTATGCGTAATTATGCGAAGTTTCAGTTTTTAATTTTATTTTTTATTTTTATATGAGGAATTTTGATAACAATGTGAATGCATTTAAAAGTATTTTATGTGTAAGTGTATAGAATAAAACATTTTTGTGATTTAGATATATAATAAATGAGATTAAATGGAGATTTTTTTTTTATTTAAAAGAAACCAAATATTTTTTTTACTCTATAACTAATCAGGAAGAAGAAAGATATATAAAAAAAAGAAGTTAATTAAAAAGAAATTTATTGATCAATTATCAGATTACAACATAACTAATTAATATTAATCACAGGAATTCGATGGGAACAGAATGGTATTATTTCGAAATATAAACAAATAACATGAAATGGCAACACTTATTAATAATCACAGCGGCAAATATTGTATCAAACATTAAAATTTATAATACCATGGGTTTAACCTGAAAGTAATGTAGATTGTAAATGTGTATTACTACAATTTCAAAGTACATAGATACGATATTAAAATTTTGTCGTGTGAAGGTACTGAGATTTGAACCCGTGCCCCAAGCTTAACACGCCCAAGTACTCTTACCAACTAAGTTACACATTCTTGTCTCAATATTTCGATTATTTTGTAAATATTGGTAATATATTTTGCCGCACACAAAATACTTACAGTAAAACTTAACTGACATTAAATGAGCGCTTATTATCGATGTGTGCTAATTCAAATCTTAACGAACATCTGTGAGTGTAACTTACGATTTGACACATGAGCTGACAAATTATAAAAAAAAAATAAAGTAACATACTTAAACTCACTTAAACAACAAATGAATATGGCAACTTGATAAGATTTTTTGTTTTCACAATATCATCTTAAGGCTGATAAAATATTCATACATTCATACACAGAAAGAGATTCTAAAATATAAAAGCTTATGAACTTTTTCATTTTTATAGCCTTATACACACTTAGATAAAAAAATATATAAAAAAGTAAAAAAAAAAAATCAACTGTCACTACAACCTTCTTTACAAGCCATACGAAATAAGAAGTTAAAATAATCAAAACTGCCAATACACGGGGCATAAAGTACACAATAATATAATTATTATATGCAATTTTTACTTTATATAAGAATATATTTATAAGTATTGATTTGCAAAGAAGAAAAAAACAAATTCAAATACTCAAATTAGACAACATGGCTCTCAAATCGGACGCATTACCCAATTTTTTATTAAATATGTTCTTACAAGTGCGCAACACTGCGGCATCCCGTTCTATAGTCCTCGCCACGATCTGAGCGCGCATGGTGACGTCACGAGGTATTCCCGCCAATTTTGCCGCGTTAAATCCATAGGACTTGGGACACGCGCCCGATGACAGCTTGTATAGGAACGTTATGGTTTCTTCTTTTATTTCCTCTGTGTCGTCTTGTGTTTCTTCTGTTTCAACCATACATGCCTGTTGAGAATAAATTGGTTAGCTTAGTTTATTTTTTGCTACACGTTGTTTTATGTGCCGTGCCGCTCCGCCACAACGGCCTCTAATATAACGTAACTGGACGATGCCCACCATATGCCCCAGCGCGACGCGCGCGTGGTCCCGGAAGTGGCGCACGAGCGCGTGGTAGTGCGTGGAGAGCAGCGAGCGCGCGCGCACGCGGCGCAGCGCGCGCGCCACGCCCGCCGCCAGCGCCGTGCCGTCGTACGTGGACGTGCCGCGCCCTGACGGGAATTACAGATGATTATTGTTCACTCGGGAAGAAAATTATCAAAACTAAAAAAAAATCTTAAAATCAACTTCTGGGCCTTCTGCCACGATTCATCGACCACACTGTTCCTAACCTATTCTTTACCAACCTAGTTCATCCAACAGCACGAGCGAGTGCATAGTAGCGTGTTTCAAGATGGCGGCCGTCTCCAACATCTCCACGAGGAAAGTGGAGTGTCCCGCCAAGATGTCGTCGCGCGCGCCGAGGCGAGTGAAGATGCGGTCCACGGCCGTTAGACGGCATTGTTCTGCTGGGACGTAGCTGCCCTGAAAAAAAAACCAAATTATTAACTTATTGCTACATATTATTTAAACCGGCCATTTCTGCGCTCTGGTGTCGAGATAAAACGCGGCGTTGAGTTCCGCCACTCCACACGCAATGCCTCCAGAACTCGGCGAAAAATGGGGAACGGAGTGTCTTAACACTAGGTTCCCTCTGCTGGCTGCTGTGTACAGGATACAACGTGAAACTGATTTATTTTGATTTTATTGTTTAAACCAATTATATTTAAATTATTAGTATCTTGGTTCATATATTTTTATCCCTTGACTTGTTAAGTCACTCCGTTCTCCACACAACTCAATTTTTGGGATTGCGTATTGAGTGTTGATACTTTACGTCGCGCTTTGTCTTGTTCTCAGAGCGAGGTAAATATAATCTTCAATCAAGCCATCAAGCTTACAGTCAAGCGATGTAACCGCTGCGCTACGACGGCCTCATAATTTAAAATACGAAAACAAAATTAGTTTTTGTATATTACACATTATCTCTGTTAAAAATGACTGCTTATATAAATAAAAAAATTTATGAAAATACTAAAACAAAATTTTCTTCCTGACAGCTTACAAATCTTGATGCATGTATATTTTTTTACCTGCACGTTATGAAAGATGAAACCTAGGAACCTAGTGTAAATACATTTCGTTTTCTGCCCAATCCTGGAAGTATTGCGTGGTAAATGTCGGAACTCAACGCCGCGCTTTGTGTCGTTACAAGAGCTAAGAAATGAAAATATTTAATATTTCATTTCCTCGAATTAACTCACACGTGTCGAGCTCACAGTTCCACATTGCCCTTGCACCGCGACGACTACTACTGCACTGGATTTATTTTAGATACATGTATACGTATCTAAAATAAATCCAGTACTTACTTCTTTTTTACTTGTATAAAAAGAAAATTTCTTATCTAGATCTTTACGTTAATAATGAGTTCCATTTGTAATAAGAGTCGCCCCTCTCAGAGACACAAACAATTTAGGTATAAACTCATATTGGTGCAGAAGTTCCTTTTTGACAGATTACATATATTTTTATTTATATGTATATATAAAAAGAAATATTCTCACCAGATGAGCAAGCACCGTCAACAAGCCAACTTGTCGCATTAGAGTACTCTTGCCGCCCATGTTGGGTCCTGTGAGCAGTAGCAGGCGAGCCTCGCGGAGACTAACGCCGTTTGGTATGAAGTCCTCTTGTACGGGGATACAGGGATGACGGCCTTCTGATATTTCTATGTAGATATCCTGGAAGTTATTTGGTTTTCAGTCTTACTTTCATTATTTTATACATACTTGAGGAAACCCTAAAAATGAATAAAAAATCTGATATTTTGTTTTATTGGTTTTTAATTTTTACTTATTTGTAAATTCATTATAATACTTTATAATTTCCATTTTTCTATAAAAAAGTGGATGATTTAACATAAAAATCGATGGTGAACTGGACTCAAAAATCGAAATTTAAAAACACATAGTGGTTTATAAAGCCAAAAATCCCAGCCAGAGATATTTTCAATTTAATTTTGTAAGTCATATATTTAGTTTAATAATTACGACTACGTCATGTTTTTTTTATGGGAATGAACGATTATAGAAGAATATTGATATTATAAAAAATCAGAAATCAGCTTCACGCTGTATCCCGCACACAGCAGGGTAGGCAGAAAGAACCTAGT
>DWAP01003337.1:0-12174 GCA_018230625.1 Heliconius eleuchia
GGTTTTACCGACTCCAAGGGATTTGAGAAATTTCCAGACCTTAGCTGGATCATCTTCTTCGATTACTGATTTATAGATATGGCGTCGTTGACTATCTCTACAAACCCTGTTGCAGCGATTACGAGCTCTCACATATTTATTTCTATTTGCGTCACTTCCATCAGAGATATATTTACTCTTAGCTTTATGTTTTTTTTCCTGCAGTTTTTTTATGTCCG
This sequence comes from Heliconius eleuchia, assembly GCA_018230625.1. Taxonomy (NCBI): domain Eukaryota; kingdom Metazoa; phylum Arthropoda; class Insecta; order Lepidoptera; family Nymphalidae; genus Heliconius; species Heliconius eleuchia. The sequence continues at coordinate 219 of DWAP01003337.1, forward strand.
CAGTAAGCCATGGTGTAGGAAGATGTTTCATTCCGACTGATCCGACTGGTGCATGAGTATCATAAAGAATTATTAAAAAAGCATTAAATATGTTAATATGTTAATATATTAATACTTAGTTAAAAAAAATATTAATTCCAAGCAAAACAATTGGGATTAATAAATCTATACTAATATAATAAAGCGGAAGAGTTTGTTTGGTTTTTTGTTTGTTTAAAGTGGGCCGCTAGTAATAATTTAATAAGATCGCAGCAGCACAGCGTCTGAGTGTGAACACGACGGTTGTTCGTGCCATTTCCATTTGGATGCATGGACCACTTTTATTTTCTTCGCTCTGGTTACAGGGAAAATACCAATATTGAGATCCGCTACTCAATACGCAATGTTCCGAAAATATGCAGACTTCGCACCAACTCGAGTGCCTTAGCATTAAGCTACCCGCTACTACTACAAGCATTTACGGGATACAACTTCGTTATACGGGAATAAACGTCAAAATAGAAAATCGAAAATCAATGACTATTGTGGCGCAGCTTAAACATTTATAAACATTAAACAGCCTAAAGAAGTAAATTTGTTTAGCTGAACACCGAATAAAAAATACCTACGTATATACGTAAAGTATATTGTTTTAATGGTACAAAGTAGAGAACATATTTATTCGTATCATAAAGTAGAAAAAAAAGAGAATAAAGAAATGTTATTATGAAATTAAAAATTATATAAATTACTATTTTATTTCAGCAAGTAGGAATGAAACCCACAACCATCGCATTTACAGTCACACGCTTGTGTCCCTGCGCCACGACGGCTTCTTACCAAAAAAGTATCAAATAAAACTGAATATACCTAAACAACTAACGTAAATTACGAATATAAATTATTCATTATATGGTCAATGTAGTGAGCCCTGAATCTTGCAGACGACAGGTCCCCGAGGAGTTCGCGACAATGTAAACCTGATTAGCAGATGTTGGTGTCATGTTTCTTAAGTACCTGCCTACTAATTACTGTTGCTTGGAATTAGGCTTATGTTTTTACTATACTGTTTAAATCTGGTTCTCGTTGTATCTATACAATTTCTAATTCGTAAGCTGATGTTTCATTCATTTTCAAACTATAGTGTTATTTTGTGTAGTGAATTAAGATATATTTTTTTCTTGTTTAATAAACAGTAAAAATATAGTCGAATTACAAAATCCTTTTCTTACAAAAGTCGGTTAAAAATTATATCATAGTTAAATTTTATTTAAAGTGGGGAACGTAATGTCTTAATACTGGGTTCCCTCTGCCTACACAGCTGTTTGTGGCGTGAAGCTAATAAATAATAATTTTGATAATTATCAAATGCATACTTGTGTGAAAACGTGCGGTTTTAGCTTTTTGTGCAATAACGAGAAGAAAATGGATATTATACGAGCTCAAAGCATTCTTCGAGCTTCGCATCTAAATTAAGCTATTAAAGTGTGGCTTTTCAGGAGATTTTAGAATTTGCAAGTATAATAATATGTACCTATATGAGTTTGACTGTAGACGTGACAGTTGCGGATTCGATTCCCACTCCAGACAATAAAGTATTGTCATTTTCCCGTTCTGAAAAAAAAGATAAAGCGCGGAGAGAAAGTTTGTCCACTCGAAAATTGGATGAGAAATGGAGAACGGAGAGTCTATGTGGAATAAGAGCGTGAAATTAAAAAGAAACTCTCATTTCGGTTACTTTTGAACTGTATTATTTTTCTTTATACAAAACCAAAATAAAAATATCAATAAATATTAGTACTTATGACAGTTAATTAAATACAAAATTTCTATTCTTAAAGAACACAAAATGCACGCCAGCTGTATGTCAGAATAGTATAATGGACATTCCAAACAGAGGCGACACGCCGAGAAGCGCGGAAGAAGTGTACAAGGAAGCTCAAGCTTTTCTCAAGCAATATTTTTCTTCAATACGCAGGTTAGTTACTTTAATATTTATTATTTAATACCATCGCCGTTACTAACGTTTTACTATTTGACAACTGTAAAACACAGAAATTTAATAACTCGCTGTAGTGGACTGTCAATAATGATTAAATCGAACGGGTGAAGGCCTAGGCACCTATATTGTTAAGAAGTAACAAGTGTCTTAACACTAGGTTCCCTCTGCCTACCCTACTGTGTGCGGGATACAGCGTGAAGCTGACTATTATTTATTTATTCACAAAATAGCTCACCGCTGCTAGAACTTTCAATTGTAAACACATTATTACTCTTGCATTAGTATCTCATCAATATATAATTTATTATATTTATTATTTTTAGAGAAAACACAGACGCCCATATAAAAAGGTTACAAGAAGTTCAAAGAGAATTGGACCAGAATGGAACTTATCAGCTTAATACATCAGAGTTGGTATTCGGAGCTAAATTAGCCTGGAGGAATGCATCGCGATGCATCGGTAGAATACAATGGAAAAAATTACAGGTAAACAAAATAAAATCTTGATATGGATGGTTTTATTTTTTTAATTTTAACTAAACACTACAGACACGTGGTACGTACTTTTTTTTAATTTTATTAAATGATATGATATGATATGTTGATGTTTGTGGGTTTCATGCTACCTTAATATTTTAGAAATATCTTTGTCAAAAGTTGTTTTCCTAGAAAAATCTTAATATCTAAACTCCGAGGATTATTTTAGTTGAAATAAAGACAAGAAAAATGTGTATTTCTTTTACATATTTAGTGTTATTTCACAGTTACGATAGAAAAATACGTATTAAGAAAACGTCTAAAAATAACGAGGCGCGGGTTCAAAGCCCGCCACGTTGAAATTTTTATACATTTTCTTAATAAGTATAAAAATTTGTTATTTTGGCGCTACTTATTAATTAATGACACTTCTCAGAAATAGCAGTCCTTAATATCCTCTGACCACAACTGGTCAGTCACATGTAAAGTTTTAACAAGGTCAGTTAAGAACTCCTTACTTTTAAAATGAGTTGAGCAATAAAAATTTATCTTACTCACAAAGTGGACATCATTAGTATATATAAAAAATATTTTTTATTATATAGGTTTCGTGTATAAAACTTAAGTTTTGTTGTTAAAGATATTAATTAAATTAATTATAAATTTTAAAAAAATTATATAGTTAAAAAAAACGTTAAAAACACGCTTTTATCTCGCATAAAAAATAGAATGTGATCTAAGGTATAAATTATATAACTATTACCTCGAGTGGTTTACGTGGAGAATGGTCTATTAACCTCTGAAGAGTTCCTCTATTTAGATCCTGGTCCTATCATCAGACCAGCTCGAACATCTCGTATTAATTATTATATTGTATTGTGTTTATATTAGTATATTATTATATTGTGACCTACGCTTATAAAACGAACTAATAAAGTCTTGTTAAAATTTTAGTACTCATCAAGATATACAGATAAATTTGCTACTCTTATAAAAATATTTTGTCCAAATTATTTAAGCGAAATAAGTTAAGGACCCATCAAGGAGGCTACGTTTTCATAGTCTTTTTGCTTCATTAGCTATGTTGCGCAGTTAAAATGAAGTACCGGCCTCTTAAAGTATTTTAAAACTAAAAAGAATGTAAAGACATATTTTGAAACATTTAAAAAAAGCATTGAAAAGTTTTTATCAACTGTCAAGTAATCTTCTAAGAAACGAAGAACTAAGAAAGAAAAAGAAATATTTAGTTAACACTAAGTTCCCAGGTTCCCTCTGTTATCCCTAGTCCCCGCTATGTGAACAATTAAAACAAACATTGCAATGAATTTTATTTTTACAGATATTTGATTGTAGAGCAGTAACGACCGCGAGCGGCATGTTCGAGGCGCTCTGCAATCACATCAAGTACGCCACAAATAAGGGGAACATAAGGTAACGTGTATTTATTTATAGGAGAATAATATTCCTTATACCCATTTGTATGGGAATACTGATTTATAGTCACAAAATTTATCTGAACGACGCCACGCGCGTTTTGAATTTACTGTCATTTATTTATATGGATTGAATTAATATGAACATTGAATTGTTAGTAATTTTGTGTCAATATTCAAATTTTAATGATTATTTAATAGTTTATATGCGCGTACAAGTTACAAAAGATTACTGAATTATATTGTGAGTGTATCCTACTTTGAAATTTGATTTATACCTACGTTATATGAGATTATTATTTATATTGAATATTTCATAATATTTATATTAAGACTAGGAAGTGAAATATTTAATATTTTCATTGGCTTGCTCTGGTAACGATTCAACGCGCGGCGTTGAGTTCCGCCACTCAACACGCAATGCCTTCAGAATTCCATGGGAAAAGGGGAACGGTAGTGTATTAAAACTAGATTCCCAGGTTACAACAACATTGCAATATACAGCGTGAAGCTGAAAAAATCTTGTTTTGTTTACCTAATATAATATTTAATTAATTTTAACTTCATTAAATTACATTAGAAGTCTAAATTAATACATAATACAATTTGATATTAAAAAAAAATAAGTATGCATAACATAATGATAATGATAAAACATTCTGAAGAAACCATCATTAGACGCATGAATGGATTAAGCTCAACAAGTTTTCTTACATACCTGTTTCCTTTTGTACCTAAACAAAACGCGTAATGAAAGTTATAACAAAGCAAATTAAAAGGAAGGATAAAGTTGACATCGCCACAATTGTCTTAATGAATGAATGGGTGAACAACGTTTTTAGATACCTATTATGTGGAATAAAGGTTTATTTTGTATTTTTTTAAATTTATGTATTGTATGCATAGTTATATCTAGTTTTTACATATTTTTTATATAAACACTGTTGAGTTGATAGTTTTTTGCGTGGGTTTTATATCATAGTTTTAAGTTTGTTTGAACAAAATACTGTATTGACGACGTACGAATAGGAGAAAGAAGAATGGAAGATGAAATGCTATGTGCTCTATTTTTCAAAGGAAAACAACAGACTCGCGGATTTTCTAGAACCACGGCAGAGAGAATGTAATATTAAGACACTCTGCACTTGCATTCTTTCTAAATAAACAGTTGGAAACCGTCGCCGTGCCAAAGTTACCGTTAAATAAGAAATTTGACGTAGCTTGAGGAGATATGGTCAGAGCTCTTCAATGGTTTTCGATAAGCGCGGGTCTTATTGATTTACATGAAACTTTAGTTTTTAATGTACGAATAATGTCTTTAAAATGATAATGTAAATTACAGCTACTTGTAAATTATGTTGTATTGTTACAACATTTTTCCCAAAGACAAAAAGAATCTAGTGGCAAGACACTCCGAATTTTATAAAATATTGCATCTTGAGTAACGGAACTCAATGCCGCGCTTTGTCTACCAGAGCATGAAAATGAAAATAAATTAAATAAATCCCAAAGTAGAATTCGAACCGATGATTTTTGGTTATTACAGTCGAAGCTTGTTCCACTGCGCCATGACAACTTTAAGACTTAATTTTTTTTTGTATTTGATTTTTCAATGCTTAACCGCTAAACAGCATAAAACTAAAAACTAAAAGTGCATTTTTTAAAACTATTCCCATTTAAACTCTTATTAACTCTTTTAGAAAATGCTAGCTACTCCTCGCTAGTACTCGTAATTTAACACAGTACTACAAGTACTCGTACTACAAGTACTCGTAATTTAACACAGACTAAGCTGGCAGCGAGTTAAATTGATATGCTTAATTTTAACTGAGAGTGAAACTTAGGAATTGTTGATTGTATTTTAATTTATTGGTTCAATTCCCGTTTGATGTTAATATTTGTTATATTACTGCTATATAACTATCATTGGTATTATTTAAATTATAGGAATATGTAACAAACACTTTTATTGTTGATAATTTATTCCTTTTATAATTTTGAGCCAACATCTCTCCAATTTTTTTCTGTAATAAGATTATAAAGGTACAGTAGCTTGTTTATTTGAACGCGCTAATCTCAGAAACTACTAGTTTGAAAAAGAAAATCTATTTAGCTAGTCAAGAATAAAATATACAAATATACACATAAATGAGGCTTTACGTGTATGTCTTATGTTAACGGAGAGCAGAATGTCGTTAGTCTACGTTATCTTAGTCTAAACCTACGTGAGGCTAAAAATATATAATCAGCCTCACCTGTATCCCGTACAAAGCAGGGTAGGCAGAGGGAATCTAGTGTTAAGACAAAATGCATGTTGAGTTTCAAACGTCAACCCCACGCTCTGCCTCGCCACCAGGGCGAAGAAATATAAATTTCAATAAATATATACTTTCGTCGAGTAAGAATCGAACCCAAAAGCAGTCGCGTTTACAGGCCCACCTCATGCCCCTGCGTCATAACTGGTTTCGAAATCTCAAATATACATTATCTTTTTAAACGTCTCAGAATTTAAACAAAAACGGCTTAAATGTTAGCTAAAATATATGAACAACAAGTTAATTATCGATTCGAAATAACCAATTATCGCATTTACCCATCAACCCGTATTTGTAGGTCGGCGATAACTATATTTCCACAACGTACAGACGGCAAGCACGACTACAGGATATGGAATCCGCAACTCATCAACTACGCTGGCTATGTCGAACCAGATGGGACCGTGTTGGGTGACCCAGCCAGAGTTGAGTTCACTGATGTATGTATTTTTTTATTATTACTGTTTAATATATTTATTTAGATAGATGTTAATACAAAACATTACAAAGTAGATCGGTTGACTGGTCTATAAGTTTTTGGTTCACCTATTAATATGTATGTTTTTAGATATTTTAGATTTAATATGAAATATCAAAAAAAAATGTTAAAGTATTGGCGACAAGGTTATTTATATTTTCTGATATAAAAACAATCTTAGCCATATAAAATATTTATAAACAAGGACAAAATATATTTTTTTATACTCTATATTTACCTAACTAAAGTTGTACTTGATAAAGTAAATAGTTGATGAGTATTTTTAAATAGATCGTCACTTGACTCGAATTGACACACGTAAAAAAGGTTATGGCATCGGGAGAAGTTTCGAAAGTTCACTTTGATGTCTATTTATATTTAATGTTAGTTGCCATTATCTGTTTACCTACGCTATTTTTTAATATAAAAATATACTATATTAGTAGATAATATTACGTAATAAATATAAATAAGTTTCGTTAACGGCTAGTTAAGGTTACCGTTCTCAGTGGTTCAGGATTCAAATTTCGTAATCTAAACATAATATATAATATCAGATTAGATATTGCGTTAGATTAACTAGAAAATGGATAAGTATCGCTAATATGTTAATAATGAAGAAAATACAAGAAAAAAATATATTATTTAACAATTTTCTTCTTCAATTACTCAAATCACAGGACCTTTAATAGTACAAAATTCACCATAAGCGCTAATATGAAAAGACAACAAAAACAACCCTTAAACAAATCGAGTATAATAGAGACGATGTTCATACGAAAACTAACGTTAAATAATTCTAAAATCGCTGGTACCCTAATAAAGATTCATTTACTTCGCAATTCTGAAATTGTTTGCTTTTTCTCTTGTAACGAAGGTTACTTTTTTGTTTATTCTTTCACGCAAGCAAATTTTAACTTTGTAATAAAATTAATGGACGATACAAAATAAAAATCTTTATACTTGAAAATGTTTTTGAAATCAAATGCACCTTGCATTTAGCTAAGATTTTTAGTGAACGGAAAAAAATTTAAGCTTTTTTACGAAAAGCACGAATGGCTACTATAATTTATAATTCGAGAGACCTAAAACCGACTGTTAATCTGAATTTTTCTTCCGTTTCTCCGAAAGCTTTAGGCTTGAATTTTTCTTTTACATTTTTATGTAGTTTAGTTTTTCTATAAATATTTATGAATAGTTACTAAGATTTTTTTATATCGTTTTTCTATTAACGGCCTACATTATGATAGCGTATAACTTGAGTGTTTTATTACATTTGACTATCACCTAATGTTATAGGAATTGGCATACTCAAATTTTCGATATAAAATTTAACATCATTATTTAAATGAACTTTTTAAACATTTAATGTATATTTTGTGCAAAACAAATTGCAAATCGTATTGAAATTTGATTAAATAAAATCATAAAATAGTTTGGGATTAGTCGGAAGTGATATTTCCTGACTATATTTTAAATGACGTATTTCAATACCTGCGTTATTCAAGTACAGCATTTACATTATAAAAATTTATATTATTTGATTTTCAACTTTTTGTGTATAACAAAACTAAACTTCGTTTAAAACCAATAATGACTGTAACTGAATACTGACCAGCAATAATGGCTGGAATTAAGAACTGTGTCGCAATTATTATAGACTGCCTCGTGAGGCAGCAGACAAGCGTCAGTCGATATATACAAAAAATAATTATTTTATTATGGCCAGTCGTGGCGCAAGGACACAAGTGTGACTGTAAAACCGACTGGTTCTGAGTTCAATCCCACTTGACGAGGTGAAATATTTACTTAAATTTATATTTCCATTTTTTCGCTCTGGTGTCTAAGCAAAGAGCGGCGTTGAATTTTGCCACACAACACGCAATGCCTCCACAATTCGGCAAAAAGTTGGCAACGGAGTATCTTAATACTAGGTTCCCTCTCTTAATAATAATAATTGATTCGTATTTAGTCCTATTTAGTTTTTTAAAATTAAATAGGACTAGGAAATTATTTTCCATATAAGAAGAGAATAAATAATCATAAAAATATTTTTCTTAAACTTAATATATAAAATCTTAGATATGCATGAAGCTTGGATGGAAAGCACCTCGTACAGCGTGGGACGTATTACCCATAGTGGTGTCAGCAGATGGTAGAGATCCAGAATACTTTGATATACCACGTGAAATTATAATGGAAGTTGAAATGGAACACCCACAGTAAGTAAAAATAAAAAAATAAAAAAATAGTTGTAGACCTTCACAGCGTAGCAGGATAGATTCACGTCATTACGTGGCAGAACTCAGCACCGTCCAATTCATGAAATTAAAAACCATACCCCCGATTAGACATCGAACCCACATCCATAGCAACGCACGATATCGTTCAGTACCAAGATTTCTTACAGACTATATAAATACATTCTAGAGAATCACTAATGTTTCTAACTTACTAATTCTCTCTACAAATTAACTTTGTAATTTCAATACCTTAAAACTCATAGAATTGTAAACTTGGTTAAAGTTGTAATTAATGATGCAAATGTTTCATGAACTTTGGGTTAAAATGTTTAGCGGCGTTACGATGTTTTACAATCTTAATGTAAGCTTCGGATTTGTTTTACAAACAAAATATGTGTGTAGGTGAGTTAAGTTATGTTTTCTTGTTATTTTTTGGTATATTAAATATGTTTAATATGTGTCAGACACCGTGCTTAGTCTTGTTATCAATAAAAATAATTAATACCCACAAGCGGTAATCGAACCCACAACCGTCACGTTTATAGTCACACGACGTGCACTACGACGACATCTTGTTACATATGAACATAGTATATTATTATTATTAACTTTACTGTAATTTTTAGATACGACTGGTTCAAAGACCTAGGTCTTAAATGGTACGCTCTACCCGCTGTGTCTAACATGCGGTTGGATTGCGGTGGTCTGGAGTTCACGGGCACAGCGTTCAACGGCTGGTACATGGGCACTGAGATTGGATGTAGGAATTTGTGTGATTCTAACAGGCTTAATATTATCGAGGTAAAAATTATTTGTTAATCTATATACAGTATGGTTGACGAGTTGTGGCCTCTTGGAGGTGGAGATAGATGTGCATATTTGATGTTTGGAATTTTCTTATTTTTGAATTTTTTATTCTTTTATTGTAGTCAAGTTGAAGCGTAACTTGTATCACTTTTTAAATATGTAACACTTAGAAATTATTGAATATTTATTTAGTTTTCAATTTTATTTTTCCTCTAAATTTAGTATTTATTCATAATTACGTTACCTATTTCATTAAAATATACATATGAAATGTAATGGTATAAACATATGTATTATATAAATACGGTATGTAATAGTATTGATAGAGTACTTTGAATAAAGTAAAAACAAGCAAGTAAAATAAAAAGATAAAAAAATTGTTATGATTTTTATAATTTTATATTGAAGCCGTCGTGCAGGAGTGTAGTTGCAGTTACCACTCGGGGGAGGGCAAAATATTAAATATTTTCATTTCCTCGCTCTGGTAAAGGGGCAAAATGAGATCCGCCGTTCAACGCGCAATTCCTGCAGAATACGGTAAAAAATTGGGAATGGAAGTTTTTTAATGAAAACAGAGTGTCTTAACTCCCTAGTTCCTTATGTCTACCCCTTTATTTGCGGAATACAACTTGAAGCTAAAAATATATATAAGACCAAATCCAAAAAATATAATATCTCTGAAGTTGTATTTATAATATTTCTTTACAATAAAATAATAAAATTTTATTGTAAAGAAATATTATAAATACAACTTTATAGATAAAACATTTTAACATAACCATTTCAAATATAAAACTCATTTTACATTTAGCTTTCAATTTTGAAAGACCTGTCCTAATATAGAGTGGGGATTATTGTGTTTCCGTTACTTCAATTTGCTGGGTATCGTTAGAAAGCTCCTTGAAGTCGAGGTTTTATAAATTACTTTACATAAAGGACCTTTTTTAATATCGCTTTTTACATTTAAAATAACTGAACTGAACTTAGTATAGATTTGAATAGGTTCATTTTACTGCATATATTTTGTTTAAGTGGGCCATAAGCATCGTCAAGAGTTGTAGATTCCATTCTAAGTTAGGAGAATTATTGTTTAAAAATTATTTCATTTCATGGTCTGGTAGGGCAAAGCTTGGCGTTGAGTTCCGCCTCTCACTACTACACTATGACCACTATCCAGCGAGATAAGCAAAAGGAAATATTTCAAACCATAGCTTTAACATTATATGAAATAAGGACAAGTAGTTAAAACATTGATTATTTTTTTACAATCGATCTTATTTTTTTATTTAAAAAAATATATATAAAATCTATAAAAATTTTCAGAGTGTAGCCACAAAATTAGGCTTAGATACAAACTCATTCGTCTCCCTATGGAAGGATAAAGCGTTAGTGGAAGTGAATATTGCAGTGCTGCACAGCTTTCACAGAGACAATGTGTCAATAGTTGATCACCATTCCGCTTCCGAACAGTTCATAAAACACCTGGACAACGAAAACAAAAGCAGGTAACATTTATTTTTTATATTTTTTTATATGTAGAGGGAAATAAAATCGATTTAATTGCACGATACAAAGTAAATTTTTTTTTAAATTCCTAAGGTAAACTTAATTGAATTGGAATTAATGGAAATACCTAGTATCAAGTTTTTCCAAGGATTAGGATTTAGCTTACCAGTATTAATAGCTAAATTTAAGTCTGTATATGAATATATTCCTAAGATTTAATTGTATATTTAGTAACGAGTAGTTAATAAACTAATAAATAATAATAAAAATATTTTGTATAAAATTTATTTGACAAAAGAAACATTTTTATTTTGTTAATTTAATTTTATTCATTGCGCATTTAATATTTGAATATTAAATGCGCAATGAATAAAATTAAATTAACAAAATAAAAATGTAGCTTGAGCTACTCTTTGCAAATCAGACGTAACTGCAGAATCGCAGAGCGTCAGATTGATGTAAAATATGACATTTTGTAGAATATGCTATAAGTTAAAATCGTAAAACGTCTTCTACTATCTTCAATATTTATAAAATTTTGCTTTAAAAATAAAAAGTATAACTCTAGAGACCGTACACTGCGATATGTTACAAAATTAACATATCGCAATATGCTAAGTACTTACGACTGTATATTTTCTTTATTATATAAAAATATATATATTTTTAAGTATATATATATATATATATATATATATATATATATATATATATAT
>DWAP01003338.1:0-12172 GCA_018230625.1 Heliconius eleuchia
ACCAGAGCGAAGAAATTGAAATATAAATTTAAGTAAATATTTCATCTCCTCGAGTAAAGATTGAACTCATAACCAGTCCGGTTTTATAGTCACACTTCGTGCTGCTGCACCACAACTGGCCTCAGTCTAAAGTACTTATTCTAAAAAGTACTTAAATAAAGTACTTATATTATGTATCCTGAAAACTGTAATTCTAAAACAAACATACATAAATCGGATTCACAATAATTCGTCAATTATATTAAATTTTATTGGACCCTTTTGCATAACGAAAAAGTTACAAACAAAATGTTTCTTCATTACGTTCCCTGAGACATCATTATTTCTTGTAAGAAAACGTGCTTGTTATCTTCTCTTTTTGTTATTTCTTAGAAAAAATGTTATATCCTTGAAGGTTAATCATTATATCTACTTCTTTTGCATATAAATTAATTTTAATTTGAAACCCAGCATATTATTATAATCTTATTCGCAGGAAAAATATGTTAATTAGTCAGTTTCCCGTTCGTAACGAGGCAAAGCGAGTGTTTCCCACTTTCCATTTTTTATAATTTTTGAAACACAGCGTTTTTATCAAGAAAATTAATATAATTCACCGAGTCGAAATGTCTGTCATGCTTACGTTAAACGTTGTGCCTTTGCGCGACGAATTCGTTCTACATTACATAAATTAAAATTAAATTAAATCAGCTTCACGATGTATCCAGTAAACAGCGGGATAGGAAGAGTCTAGTGTTAAGACTCTCCGTTACCCACTTTCCGCCGAGTTCTGGAGGAGTTGCGTGTTGAGTGGTGGAACTCAACGCCGCGTTTTTTAAATCAACACCGAGCGAAGAAAAGAATATATAAATTTATATAAATATTTCATTTTCTCGAGTGGGCATCGAACCCACAAATAGTTGATTTAACAGTCACATTTTGTGCCCCTGCGCCATTACTGACCTCACAGCTCATTTTACTTTGCTGTCTCTTTCATTGGTAATCTATATAAAGAATCGAACACATGTATCGACTCCAAAAATATATTTTTAAGAATGGAAATTGTTCCTCCACTACTTAAATCGAGATTTATGTTATTTCTTTTGATTTATTGTATCAATAATAATAATTTTAAACAAAGATAAATAAAACATTGTAATTTATTTATAAAATATATATTTTTTATATATGATAAATACTGCGGTGTTCAATACAAAATCACGTGTGTTAATCACAATTTATTGCACAAGAGTGGCTTTGCACTAACACATTTTGTTTCAACGCCATCTAGTTACAACTGGCGACAACTGCTACTCATCAACGAACCTGACTCCCAAGTCCAAGTCGCCGGGAAATCCACCTGCCATCTCATGATGAAAACGTTTGCGAATTACCTGAAAATTGAAGACATAATCTACACTCCGTGGGACACTACTTCTGACGGCGGCCTCAATTACACAGAAAATTTAAAATTTTACCTCGGCTACAAGTATACAAGTAAGTGATAATAAATTTAGTTTGACAATGCTTACTAACATCTTGTAAGGAAAGGTAAGTTATAAGTAAGGTAAAATAAACAGTCCTAGTACTTTGTTATTAATAAGGTTCCATTACAATTTTTATATATTTTAAATAAAAATTTTACAAAAAAAATAATTTAAGGAACAAGAACCGATGGCGACATAATCTGAAAACACTTTATACAGAAATGAGTGAATCTATTCAACATTAGATGGCGTTAGAACCCAAATTTGTAACTACTACACAAATCTAAACCATATTTTTAAACCACAACTACCCAACAACAGATGGCGCTGAAACATAAAATTTAACTCAACAGATATAATTGGTCGCGAGCCGCCCTTATATACGACACCCCCAGCTACCACGAATATGTCGGATCGAGGGGAGGATTTTTATTAGCTAGCACGATCCACCAATACATGATAAACGATGGTTTTGACATGTATGGATGGGAAATGCAGCCAACGCAAAGTGTTGAGGATATGTTGTTACAGTCCGTTGGAAATAATTATGCTAGTGAGTTAGTTTGAAAACGGTGAAGGCAGCACGGTTTGCAATGAGTGATTTTTGCACATCGCTTTGGTCGCATAGTATAATTTTATAATATAAAAATAAAAATTAAATAAATCAGCTCACGCTGTCTGTAGCTGTAGCTGTACATAGCAGGGTAGGCACAGGGAATTTAGTATTAAGACACTCCGTTCCCCACTATCTGCTGAATTCTGAAGACATTGAAGTGGGTTCGATCCCTATTGGAGGATTTGAATATTTACTCAAATTTATATTTCCATTTCTTCACTGCTACTCAACAGGCAATGCCTCAAGAATTGAGCGCAAAGTGGGGAAGGAAAGTTAAAGAATCTTTCCTTCCTCACTTATTGCAACGTGAACCTAAAAAAAACTTCTTGAAGGATTTTATACACAATCATCAATCAGTTATCAAAGCTATCAATCAGCGTTCAGCTATAACAAGGATGTAAAGCTTTATATTTTAACTCATTTGTTATTATCATGTACAATACGGTAACACTTTATTAATTATAAGTAAATATTAAAAAAAACCATCATCTCGTCATAGTATTTTTTTATGAAATATAAAGAGTAGTAGCTAAAAAAAACCAATTTATTATCTTGTGTCAAATTGTATTTTTATAAGCGTCACGCTATACCTTAATACATAGTTGGATATGCAGAGGGAATCTAGAAATCTAGTGTTAAGACGCTTCCGTTACTTACTTACGAATTTTGCCGAATTCTGGAGGCATTGAGTGGCGCAACTCAACGCCACGCTTTGCCTCGCTATCAGAGCGGGAAATGAAAATATTTTATTTTTATATAGACCAATCAAGTCAAAGTGTAAAGTTTGTAACAAATATTTATAATAAATACTTAAATCATTATAATATAAATCCTTAACCGTCATGTTTTCTAAGAATGATTGAGTTGACACACTGACATTAAGCTTTTCTTGTATCGCACAAAGAAACTTTCTCGAACGATATTAATGAGTGTAATATAATATCACAAAATTTTGTTCTGTTTAAATAATGAAGAAAAATTTTGTTATTTCATTTAAATTCTTGCTGAACGCCAAATAACTTTCAGCTCGACATAATTTATTACTGCCAAGTGCAAAAATGTTTCTTAGAAAGTAATAAAAATTAAAAGTAAATCGTTCCTGTATATTTTTTAAATAGGAAAGCTCTAACTATAAAAGCATTAGTTGGATCCCATTTGTACTCGAGGTAATGAATTCCATTTCCTCGATCTGGTCAAATGCGGCGTTGAATTTCGCCACTTGATTCGACGCCGATTAGATATTTTATGTCCATTAAGGTTGTTGCTTTATATCAGAATTACTAACCTAGAAGCCATGGTGGTGCAGGTGCACAAGGGTGTCATTGTACGCGACAGTTGTGGGTTTTATTCCCATTCGAGAAAAAGAATTATTATATTCATTTCTTCGCTCTGGCACCAAGGCAAAAGCCTGGCGATGAGTTCCGCCCCTTGTTGAGGGGTTTGTGTTGCACAATGTCTCGAAAAATTCTGCGAAAAGTGGGGAACGGAGTGTCTTAACACTATGTTCTCTCTGCCAACTCTGCGGTATACAGCGGGATACAGCGTGAAGCTGATTTTGATTTTCTTTACTAACCTACACTGCCACGCTGTTTCCTGCCTCTTGTAAGCGAAAGTCATATGTAATAAATGTATGGAGATTAACAGTAATGTACTTAATTATTCACTCATTCAGAGAGCAATAAAGGTTATGGCATTCTATTCTGACGTTTAAAACGTGGTTTGATTAACAAAGATATTATATTTAACTAATTTATTTCTTATTTTAACTTCATCGCTTCAAGTGCGCCAGTTGTGGCGCAGGGAGACAAAGTGTGACTGTAAAACATTGTCGACTGGTTGTGGGTTCGATTCCCACTCGAGGAAATGAAATAATTATTTACATTTATATTTTCATTTCTTCGCTCTGGTGTCGAGGCGCTGCGTTGAGTTCTGCCACTGAATACGCAATGCTTCCAGAACTCGGCGGAAAGTGGGAAACGGAGTGTCTTAAAAATAGGTTCCCTCTGCCCATTCTGCTGATCACCGTGAAGCTGATTTAATTTAATATTAACTTCATTCTTTATTCCGCATACGTATAACAGTTACGAAGAGAGTATTTCGTATAAAGACATTCGGCTCTTCGTTTTTTATGCGATACGGTGTAAATGTGAGTGAGTGGTGGAACTCAACCTCACTTGATCTATCAAAACGGACGAAAATAACACAACACACTGAGTTTATATCGAACCCACGACCACTGCGGTTGTCAGACACTGTTCCACTGCCACGATGTATTAAAATATAAGGTTTTTTTTTTATTTTATTAAGTATCTTGTTCTATATATTATAATGAAATAATTATATATCTGCTTATAAAATATACAGTAGTAAGCTGTCAACCAAAATTTTGAGTGAAAGTAGCTCATTCAAAAACTGCACACTTTCTTTTTGATTAAAACTGGATTGCAATTTTTTGAAAATGTTTCAATGTTTTAATATCTTATTATCGTATGTAAAATATTAATATAAATTAAATGTATGTCAGATCACAATTATATTGTACCTTAATACAAATTGTTTCTCTTTATATTTTTTTGATGTATGTTCCGCTCATAGCCAAGTAGGCAGAGGGAATCTGGGAACCTAGTTTTAAGACACTCCGCTTCCGTTCCCCACTTTCCATCTGGAGGCATTGTGTGTTGAGCGGCTGGCGGAACTCTACGCCGCACTTCGCCTCGCTACCAGACCGAGGTAATGAATATTTTATTTCCTTGAGTGGGAATCGAATCTACAATCTTTCGCGTTTTCAATCGCTTGCATGTGCCTGGCTGGCCGCTGACCTAATTTATATCTATAAAATAATTAATCTTGGGAATCATTATATTCACTCGTATAGAATAAATAATATATTAAATATTAAATCATATCCATTACGTAATGCCCTGAACCGTATTATACTTAGAAACAAAATATATGTCGCACAAATAGATACTATTGCGCGTCTATTCAATATTAGGTCTGGAATAGGCTTAGAAAACCCTAGCATAAAATAAGCTTTTGTGACAAATGAAGTTCACCCTTCTCGGAAATTATTAAGTTTTTCCATTTATCCCACGAACTGAAATGGTTAATTTTTCGCTTATTTTGCTTATTCTGCCTCGTTTGTAAGTAAGCTTTGCGTTATTAGGACGTATTTGAGGACGAAAATGAAATGGTTTCACTTAAAAAAATAGCTTTTGAAGCTCGTTAAAAAAATTATGTTGGTTATCTGTTAATGCGATGTCTTTGATTGCAAGACATGATTTTGTAAGACACTCCGCTCCCTTATTCTCGAAAGTAAATTAAGGGGAAATAGGAAAATGTTCTTTTAATATTTAAGATATCACCCCGAGTAGGAATTAAACCCACCAGCATCGTTTTTACGGAGGCTGTGCCACTTCGCCACAACGGTCTTACGTTCGAAATTAATTTTATTAGAACTCTTTTAGGCCTGTCGTGGCGCAGGGGCACAAAGTGTAACTGTAAAATAGATTACTTGTGGGTTCGAGTCCACTCACAGGGAAGTAAAATAAATTTTTACTTTTATATTTTAAATTCTTCGCTCTAGTAACAAGGTAAAACACGGCGTTAAGTTTCGCCACTCAACGTGTCATACCTTTAAAACTCGGCTGAAATTGGGGAGTGGAGCGCCTTTACACTAGGTTCCCTTTGCCTACCCCACTACATACAGGATACGGCGTGAATTTGAAAAAAAAAAAAGATTATAAGATGATATGACAACAAATTTTTCTCTAATACTTATTATTCAATAACTGAATGCAAAGTCAACATCATCTTGCAGAAAACCGTTTTTATTCAATCACAATATAAGATCCTAATGGAAAAATCAATAGTGACGTTACAGCGATGTATCGTTTTCTAATAGCTTTGGCCGATAGCTTTGTATGTATGGTATGTATGTATGGTATGTATGTATGTATCGGTTTTGATGTCTTTATAATTTTATTCCGTGTTTGCCAAAAACTAGAGAATTGTTATCAATATTTTTTCATAAAGCCGGCCATACACGCCACGGCTTACTGGAGAGGTTATCTGTGTAGGATCAGAACGCTCCGATATACCGAAGCGATCTTCAGTTTTTCTGTGATATCATTGATAGGCCTTGCAGAAATTTTGCACATACATACTATACTACTACAACAACAAAATTTTTATATTATGTTGTACTATTACTACAACATAAAATTAAAATTTTGTTATTTCGAATATCATCTTTTTTTCAACGTTCGTACAACGACATATGTACATTCGTCAATGTTAATTTAAAATCCAATCAACATTTTTTCATAATGTTACGAAACGTTATATCTATCTACGCTAATATAATAAAGCGGAAGAGTTTGTTTGTTTGTTTAAACGCTAATATCTCTGGATCTACTGGTCCGATTTACTTTGTTTTTGTTTTTTATGAAAGCTACATTTTTCAGTGATATAAGCTATATAACATTATATTACACATATATACTAATATATTAAAATACTTTGTAATTTGACATGCAATTTATTCTGCCATAATAACAACCGTCATAACGCGGCCAGGCTAAGCAACGGTTTGCAAAATTTGTTTGTTGTTTTGAGAAAACGTCACCTAAAATGAATTTGCTTAACGCATAAATGGCGTGCGTTGACTCAACCTTATGAGGTACATAAAAACAATGTTAAACAAAAATATTGTTAGTATATTGTTCTTTAAATGATGTTTAAAGAAGTCCGCGATGGTGTATGTTTATCTCTGAAGGTTGAGCAAAAGTAACCATTTTAATTAATTTACTTTAAATTTATTGGGTTTATGTTAATGTATTTTTTATATTTTGATATTCTTCTTTTTTCTTATTTGATTTTCATTCTTATGAACATAAATACAATAGTCACTTTTAGCATTTTATGTAAATTAAAATTATAGTTTACTGTATAACATTCTAATAAATAATTACGGAGATGTCACTGATTCGAAATGACCTAGCCTTCGGGCGGCATAGTATGACAGACGAGAACGGGCAGATGATGTTGACGGTTTTATAAATTTTCATACATTTTCGAACTATTGTTAATTTTTATTTAATTATTTGCTGTTTATAATTAATTTCAACTATACTCTTCTTCTTTTCTTGGTGTGGTGTAAATTTTGGTCCTGCGTGAAGCGAATCTATACCTACTATTTTCATATCAATACATTCACACGTTCTCGAGATAAATGCTCTTAACACACGGATAGACGGGTAACCAACAAGAAACCCTAAAAATACGTCAATTATATTTAAGTTATCATTAACTAGCTAACTTATTAACTTTAAAGTTAACTATTATTTTATTTAAATTTCAAGCTAAGTATAATTTTAGTCGTAACAATATATAAAGTATAGCGTAATATGTAAGTTTTACGATTGCACGTTTTTATCTCAAGATCTTTTTATATCTAATAATGAGGTCGAAATTATGAATTGTATTCTTAATAAAAGATAATGTATATATTTTAAAGTAGAACATGTCGATGGATGGATTGAGGCCAGTCATGGCTCAGAAATGCAAAGTGTGATTGTAAAAGCGACTGGTTGTGGGTTCGATTCCCACTGGAGGAAATATTTAATATTTTCATTTCTTCAGTCTGGTGTTAAAGTACGGCGTTGGGTCCCGTCGTTAACGCCAGCAGTCCCTTCAGAGTTATGTTCGGAATACAGCGTGAAATCGAAAAAAAATATATACAATAAAACTTTCCTTCCACTTTACAGAACAAAGTCTATCATATTAAAATTATATTTAAATTTATGCAAACAAAATTTCTGTAATACTACGCAAAAGTTCAAGGGCTTGAACTCTGGCTGTGCTCATCAAAATAATTATCAATAGGTGATTCTAGTCACAACTATTGACGCAATTTCGCATTTTTTTCAATATTTTACTGTAAATGAGACGTATTTCGGTTCAATTCTCAATCGAAGGATTATTATTTTAAAGTATTCTCTTGACTGTGGTTTGTGTGAGTTTCACCACTCGACGCGCTGTATTCTAGATATGGCCAATCTTTTTCAATCTTTTATTATAAAAGAAAAAACAACACATTTAAATATAAATTTGTAAGAGTAACAATTTTAACAATAAATATTAATGATCCGCTCACGGTTTCGCTCGCGAAATCTGTAAAAAAGGGAGGTTGTCAATTCGACTATATTTTTTTTATGTTTGTTACCTCAGAACTTTTGACTGGGTGAACCGATTTTGATGACATCGCGTGTGGTCCTATTTTTTTTTTGGTCCTAATTCAGCTAATGCTAAAACAACCTTACTACAATATCGAATTACTAAAGCCTAAACCTGTTTGTTTTACTTCAAAATTATAAAATCTTTTTATTTTATTCTTTTTGTTTAACAAAATCAAAGCACGTTTTACATTATGTAAAATTATTTTTTACGTTTTAGTTCGTTGTTTCAAGTCAATTTTTCTTTTTGTTAAACATTTATTTACTATGTATCGATTCATGAGAAGAGTATGATCCAATATGATAATAAACCAAAAATTAAATTATTATTACTCTATTTAACTAGGCTATTTTAGGTTTACCTACATCTATTCGTCGCGTCTAATCGCCGTGCCTCGGCGGCTTCAGTGTCTCGAATTTGCTAATTTATTAATTTTGTTAGTCAATTGTCTAAATGAATACGTGTATTAATTTAGATAACTTTAGATAGTAGAATGAAATGAAATGAAATGAATGTTTGTAAGTGCAACACATCACCACAGCTTTTAATCTTGAGTATAAGGACTTTAGATTAATTTTTAATGATAAAAAGACTAAAATATTAAAATAATTGTTAATTTTAAAGTAAAAACTCTTCTTTAATGGAAGAAATTGTTATTATGACTAATTGTTACATCAGTATCATAAATTAATGAATCTCATTGTTTCTCTTCAAAATATAATAAGCTTAGGTAAAATTTATTTTGTAGTATTATTTAAAAATATTATTTTAAGTTTCAAAAGCGACGATTATAATAGAAATTTGTTGTAGAAGAAGGACTGTAAAAACATCGCGTTAACGGTTGCTTTGAGTAGGACAAGACCAGGATAGTTGCCGCATTTTTTAGAAAAATGCTTTAAAACTGGCCATATTCATATGATACAGTATTATGATAGAAAGACAAATAGACAGATAGAAGCGACGACAGCCAGGAAGGCATACGAACTGTGATAAAAGAAATAAATATATATAAACAATATAAAATATAATATACTCCAAATCAATAAAATATATTTCATCGTTCATCCATTTCTTCGCTCTGGTGTCGAGGACAAGCGCGGCTTTGAGTTCTGCCACTCAACACGCAATGCCTCCAGAAATAGGCAGAAAGTGGGGAAAGGAGTGTCTTAACACTAGGTTCCCTGTGTGCGGGACATAGCGTGAAGCTGATTTGATTTGATTTTTATTTTCAATAAAATATAAATTTTCCAATTTAATTCCATACATGTAACATAGAATCCATCCTGATTTTGAATAAGTCAATTTGTATTTGATTTTTCATTTTTAAACTAGTATTTCCGAGTTAGTTTCTTTTCAGCGTCCTTATTCTTTAAATTATGTAATAATATTATTATTTCTTAGTTTCTCCTGAGGCGACTATTCTTTTTGGTACTATTTCACAAAGAAAAATATTAAGTACTATACTATTACTATATATTATATACATAGGAAATAAAAATTTATGGAAATCAGGACTAGTTATAAAAATATGCTAAAGATATTAGTGACTAATATACTGTCAAAAGGCTGATAGATGGATAGTATGGATGGACTGTCAACGCTTGTCGAAGTTCCGTCTCGGAATATTTTTGCTCGCAAGGACGAAACTTGAAAACCTGTGCATCTATGCTGATAATTTTCTGGTTTGTAAGAAGTGTCTTATAATTATAATAAAGTATTCTCACCACTAACAGCCCAAATCTATATCTATACTAATATAATAAAGCGGAAGGTTTTGTTTGTTTAAAAGCTATTATCTCTGGAATTACTGGTTGGATTTTTTTTGTTTTGTATGAAAGCTTCATTTTCCAGGAGCTAAGCTTTACCTTATCATACATTATACAACTAAAACATTCAATTTCCTTAGTTCTAAAATAAATTCCGCGACACCCTATATCTATCTTTTATAAATAAGTCACAATAAGGCAGTTTGTGACAAAAAATAATAGTAAATTCATTTAAATTAAACGAAAATATTGATACTTTCGAGTGAAAATTATTTCATCATCAAGAAAATTTTATAAAGATACACTTTGGCTTTTATAGCATGTAAATTTGATGTATACTTTTCGAGAAAATGTAAAATTAAAATAAATCAGCACTGTTTACGGTCGCAAGCCTAGGCTTAGGCTCCCTTGCTGCTGATGACATCCTCGCATGTGGCCACGTAGTAATTACACTTTCTCAAATTTATGAAAATATTTTTTTTTGTTATTAAATGTATAATTTATTTTATCTATCTGTGAAGAGAATTATAGTTGCCTAACTGGCATGCTAGAAACGCCATAATTAAAGAACCAAACCAATTATAGGTGGTGTGCGGGCGAAGCCGCGAATGGGCAGCTAGTATAGTATAAACCAAACCGAAGCAAATATCCTACTCCGGTTAAACAAAGATAATTGAAATAGTTAACCGTCGTCGAGAATTAATTTCCGCATGGCAACATCTGGCATTCGTTTGAACTAAGTAAATGTAGGGCTTATTCAGTTAAAATGTATTTTATTTATAATTTTTTGGTGAACGGAGTAACTTGACTCAAGCCACTACAGGTCACTTCGAAAAAACACGCGGCTACGGAACACGGATACGGATACAGAGACAAATTATGAAATAAATAAATATATATAATCATAAGCGACTATTAAGCTTTCTTTAATCAACTCTATCATAACAAAGTCATCAAAGGATTGGTTCATTGTTTGATCTGAATCCTTACGCAGTACAAATATATTTAGGTGGGATCGGAAATGAGACGGTTCAGTGAGTGAAATGGGTTACGTCAGTATTCTGAGCGTCTGTTATTTAATATGGGCATAATACATAGTTTCTAGCCACTCACGCTTTGTAGTGAGAACGTGATCTTCAAATCTATGTATATTTAAGTTTGGATCCGCACTAAGACATGTCAGCCTATATTTTAAATGCATTAAAAATATCAATCGGTAGGTATTTTTTTGTGGATTATGTGTTAGTTAATTTGGATTTTGATTTCTGACTTGCTTTTGTATGCTTTATACAAAAATAATTATCTCGAGTCTTATAATAGTTGATTTCTTGGTGTGTTGTAATTGTAATTTTCTATTTAATTTCAATTCGGAATCTTCGCTACTCACGTAATGTATTTAATATAGGCAGAAATTGCAGAATAGAGTATCTTAGTACTTGATTCTTTTATCTTATCTTTCTTGATACGTGAGAGAATAATAATCAAATAAAGAAACGGCGCAGGGGCATACACCTTATTCCTATATAAATAGAACAATGAAATGTTTTGTAATATTTGAAACAGTATAACAATGGTGTACATCTTTTAATTAATATTCAGATAAGAAATATATAAAATATCAACATATAACTAGATATATCAACTAAATATTTATTTTTTCCGTATTAAAATTATTCTTAACAAAGTATTTATTAAAAAAAACCGGTCAAGTGAGAGTTGGACTTACCCACCGGAGGTTCCGAACGGTTGCAAGCTCTCACTTGCCAAATTATTTAAATAGGTTAGATTTCAAGGCAAATTGAATATAAATTACAAAAAAAACGATGCATAAATTCTTATCTTTTAATTATGTTGACTTAGTGGCAAATTTACCTCTGTTTCAACTATTACAGTATAAATAGTTGAAACAGAGGTATATCATAGAACATAAATATTGCAGCCGCTGCCTTCCAGCTTCACGTTGTATCCTGCAAACAGCAGGGTAGGCAGAGGGAACCTAGTGTTAAGACACTCCGTTCACACACTTTCTACTAAATTCTGGAGGCATTGCGTGTTGAGTGGCAAAACTCAACGCCGCGCTTAGCCTC
>DWAP01003339.1:0-12170 GCA_018230625.1 Heliconius eleuchia
AAAGTGGGGAACGGAGTGTCTTTACACTAGGTTCCCTCTGCCTACCCTGCTGTGTACGGGATACAGCGTGAAACTGATTTGATTATATTTTTTTTACTTTCTTAGATGGATTAATCGTGTAACAATATTTTGATGTTAATTTTATCCGTTAAAAAAATGTCACGACAGCTGAAGCTCTTATTGTGAGAACTTTGATGAGGATTAGAAAAATGGAGATGCATTTTTATATTTTTTTCAAGCCCTGGTCTTCGAGATCGCTGTAATCACCTACTGGACGTGTCGTAGCCCGTTCAGTACCTACCTATAAGTAGAATTAAACAATTCTTATGTTAGACACAATAAAGACATAGTTCTAACTATATGTTTGTTTTTAGTTGGGGTCTTGGGGTAGGTTTAATATTTTTTGTTATGATTAAATTTTTAGAGATTTAAATTACCAAAAAAAAATTCTTAGAATATACTCTATGGTGTTAGATATTTGTTTATATATCCCTTATGAATATATAAACAAATACCTATCATAACTCTTTTAGCACATTAATTTTATATTGTGTTTGTGACATTTCACTAAAGTAATAAATTATTTTAATTAAAAAATAAATAAATCGCATACACCTACCTTATTGTTTATTTTTTATTTTTTAATCAAAGTAAACTAAAGGTAGATAGTAATTATATGTAGTAAGTACTAAATTATTTTAAATTTCAATAATAACCAAATCATTAAATAAACTTGCAATTTCGGTGCAAACTCAAGCATCGATGTCGAATTAATTTCGTATAATGTAAACGTGATAACAATTTAAATTCTTCTGTAACGGGTCGAGAATCGACAAAAACAACAAACAAATGGAACGTACAGCGATTGGCGCAGGAGGCACTGGGCGGGCCCCGCGGCGCGCCCCGCCCGCCTCGCGCACCAGTCTCGCTCACTCGCCCAGTCCTTATCTTATATTAACCAGTGAGAGACGTGTTATCAACTCGCCTGAAATAACATTACCGACGCGACAAACAGATCATTTTCAAACTGAAGTGCTAAGCGATGCCCAGACCGACGCGTGAGTCCTACGGCGATCAGAAACCACCTTTTTCTTATATCGCCCTCACAGCTATGGCCATCTGGAGCTCACCGGAACGAATGCTGCCGTTATCTGAAATATATAGATTTATCACCGATCGATTTCCATATTATCGTCGAAATACACAGAGATGGCAGAACTCATTACGACACAATCTCTCCTTCAATGACTGTTTCGTGAAAGTGCCCCGTCGTCCCGATCGTCCTGGCAAGGGTGCGTACTGGACATTGCACCCGCAAGCATTTGATATGTTCGAAAATGGCTCATTGCTACGTCGTCGAAAGCGTTTTAAGCTGCACAAAGGAGAAAAAGATAGCCTGAACGCAGAGTTGGCTGCCCTCGCTAGTTTCAATAGGGCCTTTTTAGCGCGACAAGCGAATACAAATCCCGGTAACATATCGAATGGAATGTACGCATCCGCTATGACTCTATGCCCAAGATTGAGTCCTGAACCTTTAGAAGCTCCTGATACAGCTGCGTTACTACCAACTGTGCCGAGACCACGTCGGGCGTTTACTATAGACGCTTTATTAGAACCCGAGCCAAGGCGGTCTTCGCCATCTCCTCCAGTACAGCAACCACACTGTCCAATGCCACTGCCTCCCACACCATACATACTAGCTGCTCAGCGATACCACGCCGAGCTATTAGCGGGGCTACAACAATCGTGCCTGCCTCCTTTATGGACTTGGAGAGATACCAGTCAATTTTCACATTACACACTAAATTCATGAATGGTAAGTGTACACGTATGAATTAAGTTTACTTTTTCCTACTGATATTATTATAAAATAAAATAGCAAAATGTCATAAAAATTCTGAACATAGCATTTTATAAGAAAATAAATTAATTATTTACACTGAGTATAAAATATTTTTATTTTCAATAAAATTATTGAAAATAAAATTATTTGGGAGGCTGACAGGTTTTTTGTATGTTTGTATTATTTGTTCATTTTATATGAAACGAAGCGCACAATTAAAACAATATCGTAACAAAAGAAGATAAGAAATGCAACAACACAACAACGACTTTTACGCTTGCAAAGGGTTCAAATTAAGGTTTCAATCATAAATATATCACTGCGTGTATATTGTTGTATGTGTTAAATTTACTTATGAATCTCTTGTCAAAGTTGTTGTAGGCCTAGGAATCGAAGTGAAGTGCATCAAAGAGCTGGAATCCTAGTATTAAGACAGTCCTTTCTCCATAAAGGCATTTGCGTTTCCGTCCATCGATACTCCTATGTCGATATGATATGATAATCTAATTTGGATTTTTGGATAATTAAAAAGAAGTTAAAAGCTTTCAACAACAATAGATTTTTTTTCTAATTGCCACATAATTTCCGACTTGTAACAGTAGCCGAGGGACTGACAGGTGATAGATAATTGTAGAGAGACGGGCGCAGAAAATAGACAGCCTACAGCTTCAAAATGTGTAAATCCACCATTGAGTATGTGTGAACATATTGCAACCTCACACACCCTTGTAATATAAAGAAATATAATTTACTTTTAAATCTAAGAGCTTTATGCCATTATCACAGACATACAAAAACTAATGAAAAAAATTATAAGGTAACGTATACCTATAATAAATAAGTTTCTCTTAGAGGTGATACGTGCATATATATAATGATTAAAAAGGAAAACTTTTAAAGAGGTAAACAAACTTGACCTACGATCTAACCTCTGAGAATCTATTACAAATGTCATTAAAATTCTATAAGAACTACAATGATTCATCCGTCTAGACGTCTCGCTTACCAAGTAAATAGATATATATATAGGGACACCTATAGATAATATATCGGATTGTAGTAACGTTATATTGTTATAATTTATTTTTTACGTTACATTTATTATAACCTATAATTACTAAAATTGTGTAATAATTATTACAAAATTCATTTCAACAAATCATAGAAAAACTAGATAAAAATACAGTATTTTTACACAAAAATGTCACAATTTGTAAAATTTCATCCTAAGCAATAGACTTCGCAACAAAGGAGGCAATAAGAGTGAAAATGAAATGATGAAAAATATAAATCTTTAATGACAAAAGATTTTTCATCGATATTTTTTTCAGATTTTTTTAAGCAACAGCTATTAAATGAACAGCTATTGTTGTTCATACCTGTAAAAAACGAAAAGGTGTTATCGTAACTCAATTAAAACAACTCTGGATCTCTCTGCTCTCTTATCTAGGACTGGGTTTGAATTCAAATTCAATTCTAGATAAGAATACATAGTAAAGATTTTGTACATAGTAAGATAGTAGATTTCCTAGATGAATGTAGATTTTGTGGACGGCGCAACACTACGTCGTACTTAATATACCGCGGAAGAATCTATATGATCTGGCTGATAGCTATCCGCAAATTTCTTTACGTATTAGACTTAGATCAAAAATGAATGTATTAAAAATTTTAAACAAATGTTATCACTGCAGTTATTTACTTAGTATCTATTAAATTTAATTGTTAGGTTAATAAGACTCGAGCGTTTATGATTCAACTATTCACAAGACAATATTATAAAAATTAAATACTAAAAATGAGACCAGTTGTCGTGCAGATGTATAAGCGGATGAGTGAGAGTTGAAAGTATATGAGCATTGAGTTCCACCACTCAACTCAGGATGCCTCCACAATTCGGCGGAAAGTACGTAGAGGAGTGTCTTCACAATAAACAGCATATAAATAACAAAAAATATTGGTACATTTCATATTCTAATTCTATTTACTAATAACGACCCATTTCTATACCTTATAACTTTTTTTTTGTCATATCCACTTATATAATAGCAGGTTCAATACCCTAAAATTATTATCTAAATTACCTAAGTTACGTTAATTACCCTTTCAAGTATATTTATAAAACACAACTGTACTACGAGGACATTGCACCTATTTAGGTATTACAATAAGGTGTATTATAACATTTTTTATATTACTAATACTTACAACCATAACATGGGTATCTAGGGAACTCATTCAGTCTAATTTAATATTCTTATGTAGTGAGTAAGTGGAAATAGTTAAAAAAATATTATTAAATCTTTTTAGCTTCCCGGCAAAACACATTGCAAACAAATCAAGTATTTACATAAGGTTATTGGTATTTATTTATCAAGCGCATTAGAAACAAGCGATTCGGGCTCCCCCACTGAGGGTTCCGTACAAAAATTGTAGGCCTCGAGCTTTTTCTGAAATTCAGGCTTAGCTTACCCTGAGCCCTATTAGTTGAAAGGGCTCAAAGTAAGCTAAACTCAAACTAGCGGCTTTAATTCCAATTTTGCCCCCTTTTAAGGCTATTAATTTTTAGGATTTAACCACAAATGTATAGTTGTCCCATAGTTTCCTGAACTAGTACTACCTGTAGATGCTAACTGCCTAATTTCATAACTCTAGGTTAGCCAGAAGTACCCTATGAATTTTGATTCCGTTTATAGTGTCGAAATACACGTTTTTTTTGCGATATAAACGGCCATATCTTTTTTCTAAGTATTATTATAAATATATATATATTTTAAAGGCTTTGAATTTCAACTCAATATCTCCAACCGTTCCTGAGATAAAGGATCTTGACCTATCAAGACCGGCAGACACACAGACGTATTACAGAGTGATCTTATAAGTGTTCCTTTTTTTCTTTCTTTTTTAAGTACGGAACCCTAAAAACGGAAAATCGTATATTTTTGGATAGCAGAAACCTACATAAATACACTTAGTTTGGCCACAAATGCTGCTACAATAAAATAAATGTTACGATTAAATTCTTTCTGAATTTTAATTTTTCTTTCCTTTCTAATCTGTCACTTTTATGCGATTGTTCATTGGGTTTTCTTATTTTTGCGACAATATATTGAAAAAACATTTTTTGATTGTGAAAGTGTAGTCTAGTGGAGTAATAAAGAGAACCGAATTGGTATGTTTGCATTAAATAAAATAGGTATGGAGCCAAATACAATTTTTCAAAATTCTCTATACGCTTAGTATTAGTTAAATGTCTGTGTACCGGGCTATTTATATATATAATTTGTACGAAAAAGGTGACCAAAGCAGTAAGAGAATGAATTCAAAGAAATCCTGTCCAAAAGCAAAATATTTTATCTCGGCAGATAAAGATAGCACCTATATTAAATTATTTTAAAGGATGCCTTAGGACCTGCAGCATATAAAATGCGTACTGGTCCTAAACTGATAATTTAAAAAATAAAAAGGATAGTAAAATCAAAACAACTACTTGATTGGTACACAAAGGAAGGTCACAGAATTTTTTTTGACAATTGAGCAATATTTTAACAAATAAAATAACCGTATTTATGCTGAAGGCTATAAACACGCTTCCAATTAATGAACAGAATACAAGGTAGGCATTATCCAGTTATAAAGGAGTGACTGAGCCACTATATATTTGTGAACAAATGTATCAAGATACCATTCTTGAGAAGCCCCTTAACCCCTTAAGACCATGTTCAACATAAAAGAATGACCCTTTCAGCAAGATTTTTCGCCGGGTCATAAAGCGCAAACCACTCAATCTTGTTTACCGTTAAAAGAACATTCCGGACTTCATCAAAGCTGGCGCTGTCCTGATCTGAATCCACTGGATTATGATTTATGTTCATTATTAGAGAGTAACGCTTAATAAAGGCCATGATAATTTGGGGTCCCTACAACTCATAATCCGTACGATTGGCAGTGAAGTGATTTTTTTCAGAGATTCTTTTTGACTGAGACTGCTATTGATATCTGGCTTCAACGTTTTAAGCACTGTATTGCAACTAATGAAAACCACTTCCAATAAGCCTTATATAGTTTTAATGGTTTTGTATTATTGACGAATGTAATGTAAAATAAAAAGAATTGTTTTTCTTTGTGACAGTATTATACAGTATATACAGATACATACTTTGAAAATCTATCAATTACTCATCCTATGGATGCTTCCAAACTAAAACTTCAAATCGATATATAATATGATCTACATATTGAACATATCAACCACAAAAAAAGCGAAATTACCAATAGCCATGATATACACATTTTGTTTAGTATATACATTAGAATATTATCTATTTAAATGTATTAACTCATTTTTCTTCAGCTTCCCGCTACATTCTGCATGTAACAGGGTAGGCATAAGGAACATAGTGGTAAGCACTCTCCACTTTCCGCTGACTTTTCAATTCGAGAACTCAATGCCTCGACACCAGAGTGACAGTTATCATTATTTTTAAATTTATATAAAGATTAAATAAAATTATTTGTAACACTTATTTTTTGTTTACAGGTAAATAATTGCTGTTATAAAAAAATGAAGATATTCTAGTTATAAGAAACTGTAAAGGCATTTTGTAAAAGCCTTAGAGATAAATGTGTTAGTGGAATTAGTATAAATATGTATGTAGCATTGGTGGGAATTGTGAATTAGCTCTATAAGTATTCCTGTACAAGACCATCGTTATCTGAAAATTATCAGGTATGATAAAGTTTTGTTCAGAGTAACATGTATGATTTGCTACTTTTTTTTAAATGAACTAATAATACTTTAATATACAATTAAAAATTTCTCAAACAGTTAAGTAAATCAATTGACCATTTACTGCAATTAAACTATAAAAACGTAAAAGAAGTAATGTCATATACCAAGAGGTATTCTCTAAAGTGTAATTTTTCCAATAAGCACTCATAGATAAAAACTACATACATAAAACTGTTTCGACATTTTGTTTTTTTACCGAAATCATTTTATTTATGGATTAAATTTTATTTGAGATATCTTTCACAAAAAAATACTATAAAAAATGTCTGTCACATAAAAATGTATGTACGTTTATAACATTTTTCAGAAGAATCAATTATTATTTTATCTTCACAGGACTACCTGAAGATATCATACTTTTTTGCAACATATTGAAGATTTATAAGAATGCTTATGTTTATCATATCATAATATTCTCAAAATAATAGAAAATAACAATTTGTTAATAGTAATTTTATTTTATAAAGCTGTGATACTTGTGTTTAATATGCAATTGTAAATATGTACAGATTTGTATTACATATATAAAAATAATTTATTGTAGACATAGAAGAGAATTACATTATGTACGTTAACGTTTGTTTTGTGTTTTAATTATCTATAATTTATAAATTACCATATATATTTCTATATTTATACGACAGGTGTAAAAAAGGGTGAGCTGAACGGATTGTTTTTTTAGAATATCGTATTTCCGTACATCTATTTCTTTCTTTTTCTATTTCCTAGTAATACTAATTACTAATTAAGTCTTTTCTTATCAATTAAGAGTTTTATCATGTGCGAATGTCTTATATAATTAAAATAGCCATTATTCCAAAAAGTTTTCGTGTTTTCCGTGCTATTTGTGTTTTTTTTCTTAGTTGTGTGCAATCAAGTACATTTTATTCTATTCTAAAGTTTACTAAAGAAGTCAAAAAATAAATATCCTATGTAGGTACGTCGTATGGCAGCTTATTATAGACTCATATTTCCAAATCCATGCTCTTACTCTTTCACATGATATTGAACTCCTAGTAGCTCAGCTCAAAAACGTTTTTTAAATAAAAGCTAATACAATATCAAATAAGGTGGAACAGGAAAATAATAAATATTTACCATATACTCTTAAGAAGATTATAAGAGAAATTACATTAAAATAATACTAAAATGTATAGGTACTCAAATACTCAAATATATATACACCTTGCTTGACTTGAAATATAATGTAGGTATATTTTTTCTCATTTCAAAGAGGAATTTTATGAAACTTTGTCTTTAATTGAAATTATTTGTTTAATTTTTACTTAAATTTATAGGTACTAATAGCATCGTTACTTATGACTTTTACTAAGAACTATCTGTCTATGAACAGTTAGATTAGAAAAATTCCAAGAAAGAAAAAAATGATAATCCTAAAAAATAAATTAAGAAAAATGGAACGTAGTCTTCTGTTGTAACGGTACCTATTAAATTTTAACCGACTTCTGTAGAAATAGGAGGATATTAATTCGACTGTATTTTTTTTTATGTTTGTTACCTCAGAACTTTTGACTGAGTGAGTTGATTTTGTTGATTCTTTTTCATCTGAACGTTAGCGCTTCCCGTATGTCCCCATTTGGACCATTTCTAATAATGGTATCAATGAGAAAATCATATAAGTCTTTATGCGCGCGACAAATGTACGAATAACTTAATATCCCGACAACCGATCAAAAGTTTGGCTATGTTCTGATTGCGAAGTTAGGAATTCTTAGGGATCCGGTTGAAATTGAAGAAGTCAATCTTTATAATTAGGTATAGCTAGCTCTAATAGAATGTTAAAATTATTACAACATTTTTACATACTCTCTTATAACTGATTTTCAATACTGTTTATTTAAAGCATATTTATACCAACACAAAAACATACCTAACGCACAAAACTGCCTAACATTATTTAAAAACGCAAATAATTGGCAACACTTGCAGCATCACGTCTCCCGTCAGCGCGAACGTAACTCCAGCACAACGCGGCCGACAATAGCGCTAGATAGGTAACTGTAAACACATTGAAAGCTCAGCTCCATAAAAGATAAGGCTTCGGCGTCCACAAACGATATGTCACGGCACGTATCACAATACAAACAGCGGCGTCTCTGTCGGTGCCTGTGAGCGTCGTTCAACACGCGACACATGCCGGCGCCGCGTCCAATGCGACACAAAGAGGACGACGCGGCCGCGGCTGAATGCGGTGGCGACAATGGCTTTGTGTGCGGGCGGTCGCCACGTACAAACGCCTTTTTCAATGCATACGAAAGCTATAATTGAACTTATTAAGTGATGCTGGATGGACAAAGGTCATTCTGTATTTCAATCGGAAACTGACGTTCTCTCGTGACCAATGGGTTACACTTCACAAATGTTTAAACAGATCTTTTCATTAGTTAGTATGTGAGTAAATTTTCCTATAATATTTCCAAATAGACAAGCGTTGATGTCTTTTTTTGAAGCATTGTCTTATCGAAAAATGACAGATTTGTTTGTTTCTTTAACAGATCGACATCATTTTAACGTTACACTAAAAATATTTTTTTTAAGAGGTTAAGCTATACTTAATTATTCTTCTTTTTTATTTTGAGTACCTACAGTGTGTGTTTTGTGGCAGGGATAATAAAAAAAACGTTCAAAACTTTTTTAAATCAATCTATGTATAAGTTCTACTTTAGTCAGTAGCAATGAAGAAAATGTCTAATATGCTTGCGGCATCACTAAGTAAAACCTATGTAATTGATAAAATTTTAAAATAAACTACAAGTTAAAATAAAAATATACCTACTGGATTTTACCTACCTACCTGAAATAGTTTTTGTACAGTTAATCTAATTTCTGCTCCTTTATTTGAGAAAAATATGATGTGAAACAATGCTTATTTAAACGTAACATCAGTCAGCATCACACCTGTGCACATGTACGAATATAATTTATATTCAATAAAATATAATTAAATTTATTACATAATATAATTTAAGTGAAATTTTCTAAAAGCAAGATGACATTAATTTAAATAGGTAGTAGCAATTTTATTATATTGTAGTCATTTAAATAAACGTTTAATAAATTAAGTATTGCTGCAGTAGCACACTAATCGAACGCTTAATCGTTATTTATCCACATTTAAGCCAATCGATTGCGATACGTAGATGGATATCGTACTCCGTAACTCAGTAGTATCGGCCACTATGTATTAGCGTAACTTTGGTGAATTAAATTTGTTGCAGCTTTTTTATTTCTATTATCTTCATACATGCTACTCCGCCATATAAACTGCGAGGACGTCTTTGGTCTTGGAACACCTTGTTTTAGACCATCGGTTCCCAACCGGTGGTCTGTGGACCGCATGGTCCGCGTATAATATGGTCCGCGAAACATTTAAAATTTTGAGATTTGAGCAAAGTCTGCCTACAGTTAAGTTGTTTCCTCGGTAACATACAATATTTTGACATTTACATTTAATATCCTTTGATTTTTAATGATTAAATTAATTGATTCTTAATATTTACTTAAAAATTTTCACACTCCATCATACAAAATGTCAGGTTTTCTTAAACTTTTGACTTTTAAATTTAAATTTTTGTTCAATTATTAATTTATTTTTATTATACCTACAAAGTGGTCCCTGCTAACAAGAATTCTATAAAAGATTGGGAAACCCTGTTTTAGACGATGAATCGTAGCGCTTCCTTTTGATTTAACCTACCTACTATTTAAAAACGTGTAAGTATCCATTAAGTACCTACAAATATTCCACCTGGATTTTAAACCCAATGACATTATACAAACCAATACGTCCAAATACATTATGACAACATATCATTTTATTATTCCTCATTAGGCCGCAGATCAGATGTGATCGCTTCAATTGAAACAATATTAAATGGTTTACCGACTAAGAATAAAATAAAACGGTAGAACCATAAACATTCCACATTTATATTCGACCTCTGTCGGTCGAATTCGTGATCCTTTTTCCTCCTGTGTGTTTCGTCCTCTTCCCACTGCGCCGTTACGTCTGCGATGACCGGGCCTGGAGATTTACGGGAGATAAAAATGGTACAGCTCATAATATTTTAAAACTCACTATACGACCGCATCAAGCGAATGCCCAATTTAATTTTTCACCTCCACTAAGAATTAACTCGATTCGTTCTATGCGAGACATCGAGCAAAGGCCTTCGTAATCAATTGAGTTTAATGGTTTTATTAATTGCATATAGCACCTGGCGAGATGCTAGAAAGTATTTATTTTTAAATTTATTTATATTTTTAGTATTATTTTCTGTAATGGCGATTTATGTATAGGTATTTTAGATAAAACATAAAATTTTTTTGCTAAGACTATATATTTTTTATAGAATACTTATATAATATGATTTTTTTAATACGTAAAGTTGAAGTAGCAGGTTTTGAACTCGCACCTCTTGGTAACTGTATTTTAAACTTTAGAATATATGTGGATATTATAAATCATTACTTCAAATAAAGAGTGTAAGTAAAATAACTTTTTTTTTATAGTTATTAGTTGCTTACAAAACTTATAATATTAGCACAAATTATAATATTAGCTAATCCCTTCAAAGAACATATACTTACATAAACTTACATTTACTTAAATAAAATTAAATATTTATTTACTAAGGGTTTTTATTTATTTACATAGAAATTACAACATTTTGTAATTTGCATGGTTACTAAAATATTAGTCACAGTCAAACAATAGCCATATATTGCGGCTACGTTTAGTAGGTGGGCACATACGATGCAGAGAACTGGCGGCGCGCCACAAAGCTCCTCGACATAATATACAAATAAATAAAACGAACAACAAATATTTTAATAAGCACCTCTAAAGAATTCTTCAACGCCGGCTCACGCGTGACGCACTGTTCGCTTGTCGCATGCGACACCTGCGAGCTGGGACGACAATGGCTAAAGCAAATTCAAAGAAAAATAACGCTTATTATTATATTGATATTTATTTGTTTCCTTCAAACGGTTCAGAAACAATTTATGTCCTAGAGACGGCATGACCAATGCCGAGACATGGACATCGGGGCGAATCTTTTCGAATATTAAATTTTATGAAAGAAAGGACCGATGGAAAATTGGAAAAGGCAAGCGTGAAACGGCAGATGCATCGTAAAACGAGCAGTTGTCCGGCACATACGCCGAGATAAATAAACAACATTATTTTATTACTTTCGATCGCGTAAAGCAATCTACTGTGTTTTACACGTCCATATTTCATTTTGTAATTTCTTTAAATTACATAATATTCATATTTCGTTTATCTATGATCATCAAATTAATTTATTCATTAAAACGTAAACGTTGAAGTGGGCATGTAAATATTAATGTCACAAAAGCATTTTGGAAATTACTTCTTTTTAAGGAAACTAAAATCAGTGTTTAGTTTAATTTATTCATTTTCAGTTTTTATTTAAACTTTAAAAAAAAAAAAACAGCTTCACGCTGTATCCCGCACACAGCAGGGTAGGCACAGGGAACCTAGTGTTT